>JASDQU010189927.1:2695-14069 GCA_032191745.1 Picea mariana
CTTTGGAAAGATGGATTTCCTCTATCCTTCTGATACAAATACTTGGCCTTTCTTATAGCTTCTTATAAATTTTTGGGTTCATCAACTAAATTTTATCCTTGTAAAAGGATGGATGTCAACTAAGGAACGTATGAATTTTGACATTCTCATCCCTGATGAAGTTCAAATACATGAAAAGTTCCAAGAAATTCATCTCATATTCATCCATGGTCATGTTCCCAAGTTTGATTTCAAATAACTCTTTCATCTTCTTGTCGTAATATTTCTCTCACAAGGTTTTTTGTTGAAAATATTTTTTGAATTGTTTCCAAGAAATTATTTTCTCAACAAGGTCCTTAACATACTTCAGTCGATCCCACCACACATATTCCATTCCTTGAAGGTGGTAGGTTACAATTTTGGATTCTTCATTTGATCAATAGTTATGCAACTAGAAATATTTTATCATTCCCAACATCCATGCTTCTGCATCTTCACCTTTCTTGTTTTCTCCATCAAATTATGGTGTTTTGATTTTCTTGAGCTCCCCTTGCAAGATTTCTGACCCATGTCTTTGTGTTTCATGTCTTACCAGAGACATACTTGAGTTGCTTGATGACCTCAAATGTTCATATGATTTTCTAGTAGAGTACCTTCATTTAAAATTATGAAGAACATTAACGAAATTATCTAATATATGAATCCTTAAATTCATTATTCTCTTAAACATGTTTCCAATGGTTGTTCCCATGCCTCTTTCTGAGTTCTGAGTGAAAAGTTACAACATTTAGAAGTTGCAATTTCCACTCTTTTACTACTAGATAAATATATTTTATCACTTTCTGATAAATTTTAGTTTCCACCTCAAAATTATAGGTAGAATGATATCTTATCCTCCTTAATACCTTTCCAATAACTATTCATTTTCTCAAATATGAGCTCATAGATGAAAGTTATGGTCAAGAGATGTTTTGACTTTTTTTCCCAATTTATCCTTGAATGTTTCAGGTGTCTTCTTTCTCTTCATGTGCCTTTTCAAGCACTCATAACCCAAAAATAACTCCATGGATGTCTTCTATGGTTCATAATATTTCCATAGACTTCTCACGTTCCTCAAACTAGCTTCTGGGAAAGGAGTTATGCCCTTTGGAAGTAAAATGGTCCTGAAATTTTACCTCAACTATTTCAGTGCTAACTTTCTCATATAATATCCATTTTGTGATTAGAATATTCCATTAGATACCTCTCTCTGAGTTGTTTTATTTAAGTTATAGAGACATATTATATCTTGGTACACTATATTCTCATGGATTTTGATTTCCTAAAAACGTCGTTTAGGGCATCAAAATAGCCTTGCAAGTTCATGACCTTTAAAAAACCAAAACAAATATTAAAAAAATGATTGTTTTATTGTTATAACCACCCATTAATATGCATCGTCGATCTCAAAACAAGGACACTTCTAGACTGTTGATCCACCCTCCATCACAAAACAATGGTCGACGATTCCTTTTTGCAAACCGAACTTGCCCATTGATTTTCCTGACGCCCAATATTTGGCCATCGACCATTCTTCTTCACAAAAAATCGTTTCCCATGAATATTTTTTAGCCAGATCATAGAAAATAATCCATCGATGAATTCCTTTAAAAACCAACTTAGTTACAATTTTTCTGAATCCCAAACATTGACCATCTGCCAACTCTTATCTGACATAGAAAATATACTAACATGGCATGACATGTAGATGATGACCTTTCATGACACATCCTCTCAAGGTATCAAATTGGATGATGTGACATGAAACATGGATGTTGATATCGCATGAAATATGGATGATGACTTCTTCATTCTCTTTTCCTTCATTTTTGATCAACCACTTGTCTTGGAAGACTTTAACACACTCTACTAAATCTATTGATGCATGATCATCAATCATCGACAATCGTACATCTATCTCTATCAAATGAAAACTCTCACCCAATTATACCAATCCCAAATCATCATCCATAGGAAATTGACATTCCCCTTTGGACACATGAGACCTTCTCCAATTTCTATTGATCCCCAACCGTCGACCATCAACAAATTGTTTTGGAGAACTTCAACACTTAGAAATTTTCGACCAAATTCCCAATGAATTTGGACAGTCGATATACCTATTCAAAAATGATCTTGTACATTTATCTTATAAAAATTATCCCAATTCTATTGATGCCTGACCATCAATTATTGGTCGTTGGAGATTTATTTTGGTCGCGTAAAACGTTTTCCAAAATATGTTGATCCATGATCATCGACCATCGGTGATGGGAGACTTGTTTTGGACGAACCAAACTCTTCACCAAATTCACTGATTCAACCATCGACCATCAACAAAATTTGTTGGTGAACTTCAATACTTAGAAATTTTGATCAAAATCCAGGTGAATCTAGGTCGTAGATCTCCCACTCAGGAATATATTTCCCATCGATTCTGCTCCAACCTTCCAGTGACCGAAATGAATCCAAACAATCAACGTGTTTCATTTTTCCAACCGTTGAAAATGAATCTTGGTATTTGACCTACTCAAACTTGCATTCGAATGAAACATAACAAAATTTTAAAATTATTTAAGTGAGTCTTGGTCACTGATCTTGTGATCATATGCGATATCAATCGTTGATTCATTGAACTTCCTACAACTCTACAACAATTATTAAAATGAGAAATTTGACCATTCCAAGTTGAATTCAACTTTGTAAATTTGCATATTCTCTCCAAAGAACCTCTTAAACAATTTTGATTCATTTAAATATGAATCCTAACCACAGATATGAGGATTTGACTTTGATTTTCTCTCAATTTCCCCCCAAATTTGCACAGACCAAAGTATGCAACAACGAATTAACCCAAATTCACACTAGTTCTTGGCCCATACAATTCCATTCTTGAACCCAACGCTCTAATACTGGATTGTAACATACCCAACCCTCACCTGGGTCATGACACTACTAAAATGACCCAATAAAATTTCTAATACTAAATCAAATGTGGAAAATAACACAAAACATAACATTCAAGTCCATTCAATTGTCCATATTCAATAAAAACATAAATATAATTACTCTTGTTGTACACAACAATAGTTAAACCTCTACAACAACATTCAACCATACAACTAGAGATTCATGTGCATTAATATACACATATCAAGTAGCATTAATGAAATACATCTCAGAGTGAATTGCACAATAGATATATTAACATTTAATAAATATCAACGCAACAAATATAACACCTATCTTATAAAATGTGCAAACCATTGTAGAGGATGGATGTTCCTCCCAACTATATCCTTCTTTTTCTATTTCTAAACAGAAAGACACCCTTGATTTGGGGATGTGAATCCACAAGAGAGAGTGGTCCCTAAGGATGGATTATGTCCCCCTCTCAAGAGTCAAAACTCACATCTAATTTTAGTCCACCAACTCTCTTCCCCTCAACCTGCACAACCCAAGTTGGGACTTCAGAAATTCCACAGTTGCAAACACAAATTATCCCAGTAGAAAAATGTGTTCTTCCTTGGTGAAATTCAAACAACTCATTACTCTCAAGCACACAACCTCTTTCTCCATGAAACTACATCTCTAAACAATATCCCATCATGCCCAGAACATATGCCTTCAAGATTCAACACTCATAACTTTTTTGTTGGCTAGAAAACTCCATGTAAAAACAACTCTCTATGCAAAAACATGAATGCATAATTCTGGTCTCCTACCCATCCAAATTTCCTATCTTTCTCTTGCTTGCTTGATTTCCAATATTCCCCAAGATGATTGTACTCAACTCCCATGCTCTCAATAACTATGGGAAGTATTGGATTTATTCTCTTTATATTTAGGATTCTTTATGGTTTATTCTGAGTCTATCCTACCATCCTATATTGACCCTGCTTTAGATTTGATAAGATCTCAAAAAAATCCCTTTAAAATATCGACCCCTATGGTAAACCAGAAGGCAACGCAACACACAGAGTGTACTGTGTAGTCTAACCTTAGATATCTATATGGGTGGCTTCAATACTTAGGTTTTTTCCACCTAAGAATGAGCGGAGATCTGTGGTTGTGTTCTATAATCTCTATTCATTCAATCTGACATCCAATTATAACAATCATTATATTCATGCATGTGGAATACTAGATCTACCTAGTTACTTAATTCATATAACATTCATCAATTAATCAGACATACAGGTGCATACATTCATTCACATAACACAGGTATTACCATGGTTCACCCCCTCTTGGGCTACATCCACAAAGATATGTCTCTCAATATTTTATTATGGTTCAAAAATATATCACGCTGTGCGTGTTTACAATCTTAGATATCACCCTTTTCCACAGGCTCCTCGATCTTTGTGAGGCTGAATAGATCACACCAGGCTCCTCAGCCTACAATATAAACCTCGGGATCGAGTCACTCACTACTTCCTTCGCTCACCAGCTTAATGACTCATACATTTCTTACAATTCTCTCTCCCTCTATGGGTGTTTTCTTCTCTTTCCCCTCTCTCTATCTCTATCTACTCTCTCCAAGTAATACTTATTTATATCCTTGGCTCACCATCCATTATAATACATTACAAAAACCCTAACCCTAGCTTCGTTACGTATTCCTTGCATGTGCGCCTCGCCTTCTTCTCTTACACATTATGCTTCTCCTCCCAGCTACCCTTTCCTCCTTGCATGCTTCTCCTCCAAAAATAGACTTTCTTCTTGACTAGGCTTGTATCCAACAGGCCCCCAACAGTGACATGCAGCTCATCCCAAGCCACCTAGACTTTGTGTGTTGCTTCAAACTCTCTTGTGAGATCCTGGAACTTATCTATGAGTTCCTTTTCTTGCATTTGTGCTTGCATAGTATTTTCTCTAAGTGCTTCCAATGCTTGCGTTGCAATCTCGTCGATGACCATATCTATGCATTCTGCTTGAGTTTGTTCCATGTTATTATTTTCCTCCTACGCCTACGTAATGAACTTTTTTTCCTACTCTTGGAGAGGTTCCATTTGATCTTGTCTCTCCTTCTTTTGTGTCTGCGTGGCTATGAGTTCTGCTTGCAGCTTATTCATATCCTATGCTCCTTTGATGCACTCAGTGATCGTCATCGTTTTCTGCCTCTACTTGAGGTCCTGGATATATTTTCTTATCTTCTCCTCTTCCTAGTCCCATTGCTGGACCTGTTGATCCTCCTCCAACTTTTTCCATAGTTGTTCGACTTTATCGAACAAGTCGGCAGCTTCGCGGAGTTGTTGCTCCATCTCCTCCATATTTTTTTCTTCTTCTTGCTTCCTTTTCTCCTTGACTTCCAGGGGAGTGGTAGGGGTGAGTTGTTCCCAGAGTGTCTTGATATCCTGCCTGTATTGATCGATTCTCTACATAATCTGATCAATATTATGTGTCATCGTGAGATCTGTTGTCACCGCTCTCTTTGGAATTTTTTCATAGGCTACAACCAATCCATGCTCGATAACATCCATGTGATATTTATCATATTTCATATAGATATTGACCTACTCTAGCACCAATTCCAAGTCTTCTATGTTGTGTTTTTTCTGTTGCAATTTCGTTGTGTCTGTGTCTGCACGTGACTATACCTCTTGCGTGACGCTGACTTGCCATTTATACAATTCCTTGGTTTTTATCCGCGTCATTACCAGCTGAATTTGGGCCAAATATTTCAATGGTGTCTGACCCACAATTTCATCCATGTGCAACATGCTGGGTCTAACATGAAATTTCGAGCTCAGTTGTTTTGTTGTTTGGATCCTATCCTGCTTGCTCGATCCAGTCCTAGATTATGTATGTGATGTTCTTGAGACTGACTCTATTCCTCTAGAGGCCCTCTGTGTTTCTCTAATTTTATTAAGGAGTTGCCTCGTGTCTTCTATATAATCCTGCATCCTGTCCCTTTGGCACTGAGCTTCGTCAAAAATGTGTGTTGTTCGATACTGGACTATCTGGGCCACGAGGTCTACATCGTACTCCATGATTATATTTTGGTGGCATATTGTGTGCCTTAGTTTTCTTGTGGGCACCCCCCGTTTGTATAATTGGCCTCCTTGTCTAGTCTTTCTCCCTCTGAGTAGCACTTGAGGTGGCCCCCTATGTTGTCTCAGTCTCTTGTTCATGTTCCTACAGCACCTAGGTGTTGTTCTTCTTCCCCGCCTGGGTGCCTTTCTTGGACACACCCCATTTCTTCTATTGTGTTGGGTTCTGACCTATCATTGGCTTCTCGGGCATCATTTTGTCTCTTGTAGGTGTATGTTCCTTCTCTACCTCTGCCTACTTATCCGCGAGCATCTCTTGATTCAATTCTGGAATCCTCCAGTCCTCGTGCCAATATTTGATTTCCATTTCTACGTCCTCTTCCTGGACATAATACCATAGTTGTATCCATTGGTTCCCAATATCCTTCCGTGATTGGATCCATACTGTATGCCTGGTCTCTTTAAAGTTGTCTATGCCCTAATATTTTGTGACCACTTTTGGTGTATTCTGTCAACTGTTGGTGATGCTTTCCTACAGGTCGTTTTAATACATTGTGAACATGCATGCATTCACATTTTTATTCTTGGGTTCTAAAGTGATCCCCAATGATACGTATCGCACTGCGTGGAAAGGATTGGATCTTGCAGTGAACTATGTATACTGAGACTCCCTCCATTCGACCAAGGTGATTAGGATGAGTAGCCACGAATAGTGAAATGCTATCCCCAGTTCGTGCGTGTCCTTGCAGTCTTCTAGGAACAAATTAAACAAGTACAGGGCCCAGCTAAGTATGGTGCCCTCTTCACTCTATGTTGTAGTTGTGATGACCCCAGCAGGGACTTCCTCCTTGCGAAATTTCCTGAGTAACTTACACACCATGATTTTTGTGTTTATCCTTGTTGTTGTGTCATTAATATTCTTAATTATGATTCTGCATGACCCTCTTTATGTACCATACGTCTTATTCATTTCCTCGTCTAGTTCCTTCTCCTTCATTTTTTCATCAAGTTACTCCACGGGTGTCTCCCCCCAAGGAGGTAGCCCTGTAGTATATGCAATGATCTCCACGTCTATCGAGATGGGTTGTTCTATATGTAGGTATCCTCTATGGGTAACTACCATCAACTTCTTGACACAGTTTCTTATGTCCTGAACCCTTGCAAAGTGTGTGATCTCCAATAGGCCTCGAATCCCGGTATTCGCCAATCCGACTACCCACTTTTTTGGTTGGTTAATTGGTTTTCCGAAGTGTCCTATACCCATAGTATCCAGGTAAACTTTCTTGGAAAACTCTAAAAATTTGTCCATGCCAGTCACATCATGGTTTGAGTAGCATAGTTTCTCCATGTGGCCTAACAGATTAACCATGACATGAACCCCTTCCAAAATGCATGACAAGACTATGGTTGTGGAATCTTTCTTGTGCAGTAATCTTGCTACTGGCTGTTTTCCCTACCACTGTGGTGGTTGAATCGAGGTTCCACCCTCCATTTTTCTCTCTTCTGCATACTCCTCTACTTGGCCAGTGGCATATTCCATTGTTCCCTCCTCTGGTTGTTCCTACGTGGTTGTGTGTGACCTTTTTGGCGCAGTCGTTTCTGCATGGTTTGGGACCATCCCATTAACCCTCAGGGCTTCTTCAAGGTTTTTCGAGCGTGAAGGATGTTCTATATCCTAGGTATATTGGCTCTATCCTACTTCCATCATATCGATGTTCATGCCCACTGGCATTTTCTGTTGGGTTTCCTCCACCACTGGTGTGGGGCTTCTAGGTGTCATATGGGGTGATGGGATTTCGTCCAAGTTGACAAATTCTAGAGGCCGAGGTGGTTGTTGTTCGCTTTCCTATTGTTGATGAGGTGCTCTGAGGTTACTTAGAGGTCATCTGTAGGTCTGTCTCGACAATCCTATCTTGGGTGGTGCCATGGTCATATAGGTATTCTCCGTCGAGCTTAGTTGGCTCTGTAACTTCTTCAAATTCGCTCTCTACTCCGTATACTCTATTGCTCTATGATTTTCTTAATTTCACAATAACCCTTATGATCCTTACGTGCTTACCTTATATAGGAATCGTTTGAAAATTCTCAGAGACGTTACCCAATTTGTGTTTTGAATGAACTAGCGCTTCTTGCATACTGGCCATTGAATTCCCTTGTTGTCTCCAATTGGTGCAATTAATGCAGTTTCTTGTCAATTTTTATTTTCATTCAATTGTGATAGTCGTCGTCTATTGGAGCTTATTTTTTGTACCTGCAATTTCCATTTTTTTCTTCCTTTTAGTGACTGTTGGTCCTTTCTCCATCGTGCTATCATTTTCGAGTGCGCATGCACATTGTCTTTTTGGCACGCTATACCTTTGTTTCTATCTTTTAATGTCTGACACAATAACCCCTCGGTTGCTGTGCTTAGTTATGTTTTTTTGTTTTATATGCTAGGAGGTCCATTGTCCCTATACAACTTCAATCAAAGCCCATTGATCATCCCTCTAGGTTATGTTCCTCCTAAATCCTTCTACTATACAGCTCTCCCATCTGTGACAGTATTTACTTTGTATGGTCCTAACTAATGCATTCTGATTTTTCCTGGGTGATGAAGAGATTTAATGTCGTACACCAAGACTAAGTCTCCTTTATTGAAATTTTTCCTCTTGATATGTCTATCATGCCAAACTTTTTCCCTTGCTTTATGTACTTCTTGGTGAAACCCTGCTAGAATCCTATCTTCCTCCATGATCATCAGTTGACTTATCCTTTCCTGTATTGCACCTCACTCTGTCATGTTGGTAATTTTTGTGACACATAGGCTAGGTAGAAAAAACTCCAATGGCACCACTGCTACTTGTCCATACACCAATCTGAATGGTGTATGCCCTGTCGATTTTTTGCATGTGGTCTTGTACGCCCATAGTACTATTGGTATCTTCAAGTATCAATAGTTCTTATTAATGTTGCAGATCTTTGTCAGTGCATTCTCGAAGATTTTGTTAAAGGCTTCCATTGTTCCATTTGACTGAGGATGATATGGTGTACTCTTTTGATGATAAAATTCAAAATTCTCAGTCATAGCCCTAATAGTGTTGTTAATGAAGTGAGTGCCTTGGTCACTCATAAAAATCCTTGGGAATCCAAATCTAGTGATTACTTTCTCAAACAAGAAGTGTGTTGTTGTCTCTGAGCTACAATATTTTACTGGTGTTGCTTCTTCCCATCTTGTTAAGTACTTTGTTGCATTAATAATGTACCTCTCTCTTGACCTTTTTTTTGGTGGGTTAATTCGTTCCAAAAAATTTATTTCCCATTTGTCGAATATGTGCAAGGTTATTTGTTGTCTCAAGGGAATATCGTCCCTTCTATTCGGTTTACCAACCCTCTGACATGCATCGCATTTCTGGCAGTAGTCCTTTGAGTCTCTGTGACCATTAAGCCACCATAGTCCTGAACACAATACCTTATGCACATTAGATTTTCCTACATAATTTCCTCCTCCTATTCCCTCACGGGCTTCTGCTAAAATCCTAGGTCTTTCATTTTCTAGCACACATCTTCTCAATATAACATCTGCACCCATTTTTTATAAATGGTGTGCGATCAATTGATAGTCTGCAGTCCTCACTACCAGATTTTTCTTCTGTGCAGTGTTGAATTCCTGTGGCGTAGTCTCTGTACTCAAGTATTGGACGATGTCTTTGAAGTATTCATCGACTATTTGAATTGAAAATAGATGTGCGTTGGGAAATGTTTCCTCTAGATTCGTAGGTTCCTCCACATTAGTGATCCTTGACAAGCGATCAGGTGCTGCATTCAACTTCCGTGGTTNNNTTGATAGTTGAATGGTCTGTGAACATCTTGAAATTTTTTCCCAAAAAATAATGCATGAATTTATGAAGCGCATAGACCATAGCTAAGCCTTCCTTTTCTGTGGTTTTGTAATTTTTTTTTGATTCTGACAGTTTTCTGCTAACAAATTCTATAGGATGGTCCAATTCTCCTGATCCTGGTTACGCCAATATATCTCCAAGTGTTATGGCTGATGCATCTACATGTACATGGAAAGTCTTTTCCCAATCGGGAAATACCAGTGTTGGTGTGGTTATCATCTTCTCTTTTAGGGTTGATCCAGATTTTATGAACAGAAAGAAATGAATACAAAATATTAACAAGTACTTAACACAAAATAATAGAGATATAGCAAAACCAGTTTTCTATTAAATAACGAAATAAGATGAAACTGTAAAATGCAGTGAAAACAATCTTGCTGGAATGGTAGCGGCTTATCTCTTAGAAGAGATGTGACAGCAGCGCGCATTCGCTAGAAGAAGGTTACAATGAGTCTCTGAAGGAATTTTTAAAATAAGAAAGAATGAAAAAAACCTTATACATCCAAAAACCTAACCCTAGGAGATGAAGTGCCAAAAGTCATGTGGGCCCCATTTGGGTAAGTTAGTACATCAACTTCTCAGGGTCATAACTTTTGCATTCGATCTTCGTTTTAGGTGTGTGATAGCCCATTGAAAAGGTATCAATGAGGAGATTAATTTTGGGGGCTCAATTATTCCTTAATTTATCATTGAGGAGATCTATCCTAAAAAAACTTCATTTAGGCCCTCAAAATGGCTCCGGAAGTTAAAACTGCTAAAAATAGTAAATTGCCAAAATTGTCAGAAAATTGTTTTGAGCCAGTTAGAAAAGGTGGGTGGCCACTGATATCCATATGGACCAATCCTCCCTCTTTAGGAAGCAATGGTATCCATTGTGTTGAGTTCCCCCATAATATGAGGAAATTTCTATTGAATTTGGCCCCAGGTGAGCCACTTGCCTTGGTGCAGGAGTTGCCCTGCTTCGACGACTCGATAAAGTTGGATCCTTTATTATCGAGTTCCCTTGATCTATCTGTCCACAATCTAATCATTAGATGCTTTTTGTATGAAGTTAGTGTTGATCTCTATTGGTGTCAGTTGTGTTATCACTCCAAGAAACCCTTTGTGGTTGCAGACCAAAGGTGCTTGGTAACTTAAGAAATGAATGTTTTTGTATTTTGTGAATGTGGATCAATGGGACAACTCAATATATCTTATGGAATTCAAACATGAAAATGATAAACAAATAGACAGTTCTCTCAAAGATTGATTAATCAGCAAATAGATTAAAGTGGGTGAAGAACAGATTGTAACTAAACCAGTACAATGTAGGGTCTAAGAGACAATCAAAAGAATTATTATCAGGCTATGAGCTAAACAATGGGATGACAGCCATTCAAAGCTTGACAACACAGATAATAATGCAGAAGAAAGATGGAAAACTGACAATCAAAATCGAAAGGAACCTGTGATCTGTATTAACATATAAGTCTGAGTACAATA
>JASDQU010189928.1:0-20139 GCA_032191745.1 Picea mariana
TGCTGATATATGTTGCTGATATGTGCTCACATCTAGCTGGTTATAAATGACAACAATGGGTAATGAATAAATGTTGAATGCTAATTGATGAGTTTTTGTGCAAGAGGGAAGTTTTGGAAAAAGAGCCCCACACTCATTCACCCCCCCTCTAAGTGTGGTAGGTGTGTCCAACATAACCAACCCTAACTATTGGTGACCCTTTATCTTGATATTGAGTACCATGTGCTACATGTGCATTTATTACATAAACTACCATGAGTTATTGTTTTATTTAACATAGGTTGAATTTTGTTGACTTGGGTTGGTTATGTCATAACATGTCAATATTTGAAAGTCGGCTAAGAAACCCTCCTCCAACATATGTGATTCTTCCAATGATATAGCGAAGCATTCTAATGAAACCATCACAACTACAATGTCCATGTATAATATTGATTATGATGAATGATCTGCATTCTAATGAAGCAAAAGGTGGGTTTCTCATCCTTCATTTATTAGAAGCCTTTCAGTGAATTGCTTCTTATATCTTCCTTCCACTGAGAGAATCTTGTCTCATGGAATGAACTACTAGTACTAGATTGCATAAAAGTGTAATGAGTGTTGTAGGTTAAATGAACCCTGCAGAAGTTACCTCCCTTAGGCTCTTCCTACACCTAAGATAGAGTATATATGCAAGCTATATATTTTCCTAGATCTAAATGATACATGAGAAGACATACGAGGTGATGGAATGAAAGGCTTACCTAGTGATTTGACAATTGTCCCTACACTCTCCTTAGTTGTTAGATTTCTCGAAGATTCCCTTCCCTCTTAACAACATGGATTTGAATGTATAGAGACAGAAAGAAATATTTCACAAGATCAAGTGAATCGTGTATAAATGGATAATAGATCTAGTGACATAACATAATAATATCAATTTCCTACAAAGATTATAACAATTACAAACAATCAAGGAGGAAATTCTTCTACTTCTTCTATTAATGGACAAATGGTTTACAACTTACAAAAAAGGATGTCAATGTAGTCCTTTCTGAAGTTCCTTGCCTAAGCTCTTTAATCAAACTGCGAAAATAGGTTTTGTTTCTTCTTTCTCTTCCCTTTTTCCATCAGAAACTCTCAATATATATGATAATAGAGATGATATCCAAGGTTAATATAGATAAGATCTAGATACCCAAGTTAGCAAGATTCTTGAGGTTGAACCAAAAAAGATATGAGGTTTAATCTCATCTGTTGGAAACTAATCCTAAATATGGATTAATAGACCCGGTTGTGCCCTACATTCTTGCACGGAGCAACTATTTTTCCTTTGAAAAAGGACAAGGACAGACCACTAAATTTTGGTCACACGCTCTAAAGGGATAACCAATGACCCAGGAAGAATCTCAGGGAAAAAGTGGTATAATTCATTCTTTTAGACTGCTAACAGTTATATGATTCACATAAAGTGATCATGTGGAAAATAACTGTATAACAAATCCCCCCTAAAGTGTGAGGTCAAAAGAGGTGTTTGATGGCTGCAACAATTTACAAACAAAATCATAGAGCATTGGGCAAACCAACCTGGAAAGAAACCAACATCATCCTGACATAATAATAGCATCCCTGAGGCGAGCATACCCATACTCATTAATCAAAATCTAATCATAGCCGCCAAAATAGTACACTATGGATCCATGCATGATGCAGACAATTAGATCATGGTCACGAAATAATACACTGTGGATCCATGTCACAAGTGAAAACATAGCCATGCCCAAATACAAATGGGGATATATGTCACAGTATACAAATCAATGAGATGACCCAATTCCTGAGCGATCTTTGAATTATTTATGAATAACTCCATCGAAAATTGGGAGGGAATTCCATCAACTAATGTGATGGTTCTAACCCAAGGTCTTCATCCCAAATATGAATGGTATGAATCTACAAAATGTAAATAAATGAGTTGGGGTCGAGCATGGTACAAACCATCTAATTACAAGTAATATATGTATATTGTTAAGAGATGCGAGGGAACCCACCGATGATGATTATGGACCCCAATATACCTAGTACAATATATTGTGTGTGAATAAATTAGTTGAAGTCCAACACTCGTAGATTCATTAAACATGATCCAATCATGTAAACCCATTTCTTAAATGCAAGAGAATTTGTCGGTGTTGTCTACAAATCCTAGGGCGCTAACTAGTTTCTAGATTTAAAACCTAGATAATGATCTGTAGTTGACAGGATGAAATCGGTCGAAGGAGGGCCTTGATGCATCCCTCATCAATCGACACGAAACATGTAAAGGTATATGTTGTGAATAGTGTAATGGTAGAGAAAAATTGACGCAGGGATGGACATGATGGATGGGATAAAGCACTGAAAGTCGCCGACATAGGATAACTTCCCTTGAACAAAACAACACGACAAATAACTTGACTTGGAAGCATTGACTCATTAATGACCAAAACACTCGCAATGGAGGACTGGAAAAGTAACCATTCAGGGGATTTTTAGACATCATGGAGATGGTAATGACTCAAAGACAATGGATAACCCAACTATTGGACATAGACACAAAACATGTACATTGTTCAAGGGTGACTCAATGGAAAATTCCCATCTGTGAAGATGACCAGATGTAAAATAGTAAAACCTCCAATATTTTTTTTCTTTCATGTTTGAAAATAGTGCAAACAAAAATAAAAGTTTGCCTGATATTCTCACCCGTGGATTTTTTCTCAAGCCCAAGGTGGAAAATGGTGCTCAACCGTCATTTCAATATTTAAGGAGTATAGAAAGATCGAAAAGAAAAATACATATACTATCTTCTGGATTTAACATGCCTAAAAATGTAAATTATCGTTTTGTTATTTCATATTTAGGGAGTCTCAAAGGACAAAGAAGACTCCAAATGTAGTGTTTTTGATAAATTTAGTCTTTCGAGCCCAAATAAGTATAAAAAAATACAAGGGAGAAGTCTTCTAGCCAATGTTGACTAGAGTATTCATTTTTCATAATTAGTCCATCCGGTCCGAAAAAGGGTGAAAATTACATCGATTAAATGTCCTTTCAAATAAATTAAACGAGTGTGAAAGGAAAAAATATCACTCTAAGAGAATTTCATGTTTAAGGAGTCTGAAAAAATCTTAATGCGGACTCCATGGTGAACCTTTGTCATGGTTGGTTACCGAGCGTGACAAAGGCGTAATAGTAAGCTTGAGTGCACATAACAAGTGGTATGCAATGAAGTTCCATGCACATGGAATATGACTCAAGAAATGGACTGCAACAGGACATGGAAAATGATGACCACTGATAACAATAGTTCTCAACCAGGGTGTTGAAAATGGAAGTAAGTAGGTGGTTAGTGGTCAAGCATGGTTGTAATGCAATAAGCAATGGAAGGAAATGGCGATGTAGAAACAATAAGAAGTGAGAAAAAAATACTAATAAAGTGCGACCATTTAAACAAAAAAAGTGGTGGGAACCTAAGGTATAGTACAAGAAATATGGATAGTTAATAATGCAAAGAGAGGAATGTAGGGAACAAACCTCTCCTTATATGCTAGTTTAGAGATAGATACCTCAAGTTCAATGGATGACCCCATCTTTAAAACATCCCTAGAATCTTGTCAACATACATAAACTAGATTCCAAGGTCAACATGCATAATGGAAATACAAAAAACAAATGTTCGATGGGAGGGATAATAGAGAATTGAGTAGCAGTTTCTGAAAAAGATAATCGAGGTGGAAAAGGGTCAAAACTAGGAGATTGACTAGATTTCCTACCCAATGCCTCCACTCCGGGAGGAAGATTTATTAGGTTAATTCTAATTAGTTCCAAATCGGGGGGCAAGGTGTGATGATTCTCATCCTTTATGGGCTTATAAATTGAATTCATTACTTCTAGGATGGCCTCTTTTGAAGGAAACATAGTATCTATGAAATCATGAGAACTGAGAGAGTCAACAAGCCATAGGGGTGGAGGACGTTGATCACACTCCACATGAGGATGGAGTTGTTGATAAGTATCAACCGATGATGAAGGGATGGGAGGATTGGTAATATTTACCATAGTGAGTGGGATAGATGATCCATAGTCAACATCCTCTGGATGAGGTACCACCCAAGGATCAAATGACCCGAGGGATCCACTAGTAGATGAGAAAATCATATTGATAAGAGATACATGGGTGGTGTTAGGTGCAGGAAGGGGGAATATCCCCCTAGGAAATGGATCTTTAAACCTACCTACGCCTACGCTTTTGTACCCCACAAAAGATTCACTTATGTAGGGCACATTGGTGCCAGGATGATCTTGTAAGTCAGGTGTCCAATAATATAGTTGGTAGATCGTGATTGTATTTCCTTGGTGGGGGAAGTGTATGACATGAAAGATAGTGTATGTAACATCCTTCATTACATGGAACCTAGTGCGACCCAAAAGCAAATTATATTCAAGCGTGGCATCTACCACTTGAACTTATAGGGAGACAATCTTGTTGCCAAACTCGATGGGTAAGGAGGTGAGAATTCTGTGAGGTTTGAAATAATGTCCATACAAATATTTTAGGATAGTCGAAGATGCGGTGAGATGTGGAGAACCAGGGATTTCCAACATGACAAAGATATAATACAAGTGGTCACTCCTTCGTCGATCACCATATGAAAGATATTCTTGTTCATACAACCAACTGTGATTTTCAATGGAAATTGGTGTGAGAGACACGACTCACTCAGTTCTATGTGAAAGGAAATAATATTAGATTCCAAAGGGTCGATTTCCCCCATGGTTGATAGCAAGGATTTCAACTCTAAAGGACATCTCTTTAATACTTCGACTGCTGACACAGAACATGGTTCTTGGGAGCGATATTCCACTATGTTATAATGTTGAGCTTCCTCAACGTTTGGAATATCGGTAGTCCGTCGAATTACCCATTTTAGAGGGTGGATTGCAGGTTCAAAATCTTGTTTCTATAAAGTGAGAGGGCCATTGGGTGGTATAGTCGATGTGAGTTCTTTAGATGAAGGTTCCCCTCCTTAGGAGTCATAGTTATCTGCTTGGGTGGACAGTTCCTTTGTAGATTTAACCATCATAATATTTGTGGAGGATCACTTTGCATTGCCCGTGGTTGGAGGTGAAGTAACTTGTGTTATCATTTTTTTTTTGTTGGGGGAAAGGATTTTTTAATACCACTAGTTGGGAAGGAGATCCCCCTCACTCAAGTTATTGATGAAACTCGACAAGGTGAGGGAAATATTTGGTGAAATGGTACTCCTTACACACAATGCAAGGAAACTTTACTGTTCTTTTTCTCCAAACATTGGGGTCTTGGGCAGGGAAGATTTTAAGAATGGAAAATTATTTTAAAATGTAGAAACCTTGGTGAATATTTATAATACTTCATATGTCAACTATAAATGTTTGGCGATATTTTTGTAAAAATATTCAAATTTCTAAGTATTTTATATATTTTTTATAAAATTTTGGCAATTTTTAAGGAAAATAGTTTTATCCTATAGAATTTGGGCGAATCATTTTTAAAATAGTGAATCTCGTTTTTGGAAAAACCATGGAAAATTAGCCCATGAGAAAAATTTAGCCCCTAAAATCATCCCTAGTCTTGGGTGTTTTTACTTTCCTGATGGTTAGAAATGTTTTTGGATTTACCCTTGTTTTCCTTCTTTCCTTGGGATTTCTGAGATGAAGTGGATTGAATGCATTCACCTTGGATTTTTGTGTAGGAGAGGGAGAAGATTTGGTATTGGTACCATTCTGGGATGAGGCTGGGGTGGAATTTGTACGGCCTTATTTCCTAGTCAATTATGTTGTAGACTGTTCTTTTACAAAGCCTACCATTCCATTGACATGGGCTCTCAGAGCTCATTTTCCTGATTCAAAATATACCAAGTATAAATATTGAGCATGAATAATGGCTTTCTCCTCGCTTACAATACCTCTCATGGAGAAATCTCTAGTATTGGGAAGGAGGAGTGACTTTGTGAACCAATATGTCAGGAGTTGGTCCAGAACAATGGCTTTAATAAACCATTGGCGTCACCTCCATTCATGAATATGATCATAAATATAAGTGGAGGTGGATTGTCGAAGCAAGGTTAAAAGCTTGGTATTGTTCTCATACTATATGGGAAGTTGGAAATGTGTGAGAAAATCCATGGAAACAGAATTAAAGTCTACAAAGGAGTTACATGAAAACTCAATATACCATTTTCCCTATGAACCTATGAGAGTTCTCTAGAAAATTCGTAATCAAATTGAATCATCCATTAGGGAGTTAGAATAAAGCAATCGATGGAAGGTCATAACGTGGTTGTTAATATGTTCTAGAGGTTTTCCATCGAATTTTGGGATGTCAAACGGTAGATAGGCATGGACAGGGGGCCAAAATGGGGCTTGTTATATGGGATGATTTATCAAATGTGACAAATCCAAAAGATCTAAGGTATCCAAGAAAGGTAGTTGTCGGTTTGATTGTGTATACTTTTAATGTGGATGTGGCATTGAGGTATGAGTAGGACCATATGCAAGTTGGGATGGCATGTTGAAACCGGGTGGCCCTCCCATATATTGAGGTTGAGAGGGTTGGCAAATGGGGAACATGGGTTTCGTTGTTTGAGTGGGAAAATATCCTTGTAGAGGGATTCCCACCAAATTAGTTTGGCCCCATGGAGTATTTGGCAATCACATATACAGTAAACCACTATGAATACCTGTAGGGTTTTCTAGAACATTCTTACCCCAGGAGTGAGGTGGGTTTCCAATGTTGGGTTTTTCCCAAACTGGTTGTTGACCTCTAGTTGGTTTCCCCCCAACTAAGTTTTGGTTGCAAATAGGTTATTTCCCCCTAGCTAGTTATTGGGACCAAAAATGTTGTTTTCACCCAGTTGGTTGTTTTTTCCAAGTTTGTTGTTGTCCTACAGATCAAGGTTTCCCACCAGGTTACTATTTTCCCCAGATTGAATATTGTCCCACAGTCAGAGGTTTCCCTCCAAGTGGAACCTGACTTGCAATTGGAGGTTTCCCCCGAGTTTGAAACTGACCCATAGTTGAGGGTTTCCCTCCAGTGGGGTACTGGACTATAGACAAAGGTGGCCCTCCACATGTAACGTGCTCCCTAGGTGTATGTGGAACAATTTGTGGAACTTTCATTGGGTTAACACCTTGATTGGGAGGAGGAAAAACAAAGCTACTTGTCTCATGTCCTGAGGTAGTAGCACTGTTGGCCACTAGACTAGATGAAGTCCATAAAGGATGAACAAGTAATATTCTTGATGTATGAAAGTGTGTATTTAGATATGCAGGAAGAGAATTTGTACTCATCGACTGTTGAATCAGGGTAACAAGGGTCAACAACATTTCCCATAAATAAGAAGTGTCAACAATTGTAATGCATGCTAGGGTGGATATCTTAGGATCAACTAAGGGTATTACTATTCCATCTATATAGTTAGTTGTTGATGCGTGCATTCTAGAATATTACCTACTGTACATATTGGGTGGAAAGTGGTCAGAAGAAAAATTATCAATATACCTTGTTGAAGGAAACTCAACAAGTAGTAGGTTATAAGAACTAGTAAATGATGGATTTGTGGGAGGGATAGATCCTTCCTCTATGGTTTCAGCCAATACTTTAGGTTGGTCAATTGGGTGAGATATGCTCCTAATTTCATAAGAAATGCATTTGTTAATAGTTCCTTTGTCAGAAGGGTTCTGTGGAAGATCGTGTTCTTTGGGATCCAACCCTTATATTCTTAGATATATTTGGAGACCTTGGTTGGACATGGTGAAAGTATAATATAATTAATGATCCCTAAGGCCAACTATGAATGTCAAAAGAACACACACCTAAGAAAAAATTATGGGTAATCAACCAAGTAATAGTATATAGATGGATCTTCTGAAGACATGATGTCAAGTTGTCAATGAACATATGATAAGTAGTTACCCCGAGCTCCATGTAATATCCCTTATCAGTGCAAGAAACCCTCACTTCACTAGATCACCCTCCAAGGGTAATAAAAGTGTGATACAATAGCTTCCACAGGTATCATGGAAATCCTCCCACAATCACGTCTGTAGATACCTAGGAAAGGTCACTAGGGTTACCAACTCGCAGTCGACCTCCGGGGGGTACAGTCAACAGTCAAGACCAAACCTATGGGAAGGATAACAAAGTATGAATCTCTTATAGAGTATTTAAGATAGGTGGAACAATAATACTCCTGAGGAACTTAACCAGATTAAATATACATGAAGCACAAAGACCAAATGAACCCATAACACTCAAGAAAAACTCCTAATACATGTTCTTTTCACTACAATTGGTAAATATTTGAAGGGGTAATCTTCACTTCTTTTCCACACACGACCTCATTTTTATCACTTGTGTTAGAGGGGGTTCTCGACTATGCCTATAGTTGGATTTTAACCCTCTTTAGTGTTCTATAGTCTTATGTAGTAGTATTGGACTATTTTCTCACTTTTCCTAGTCCAAATACTCTAGATCGAAGCTACTATTGGTGTACTAAAAGAAAAAATGTCAAGATAATTTTATTAGCATGTTGGTTTATTTTAATATTTTTTTTAATCATAATGGTGTACGAATGTGAAACTAATGATGTCATGACTTGACTCCAAAACTTTGCAGAACGAGTGAAATGCAACTTTTTTTTTCTTTCAATATATTCTATCTCTGGGAAATAGAAAAGATATTTTTTCTTGTTAATGGAAGTAAACACCCAAAAACATGAAACTTCCACTTTTATGTTTTCAAATGGAAATAAATTGAAATTCCAAACTATCAATTTAATTTTCATGAAATCCCAAACAAAAACAATCTCTTTCAACTATGTACCAAGACACTCGAATTATGAAAGTAGGATGGGAATTGTTTTCTTCTTTTTAAATCACATGAAAACTCAAAAGAGACACTTCTTTGGATTTTACTTTTAATCAAAATGAAAGTATTCAATGAAACTTTGAAAATAAATCAAAAGGGAACTAAGGTGGAGAAAACAAGCACCCAAGGAAGAAAATATTCAACCACAAAGATGTCTTCAATGCAGAAAACTCAAGCTTTCAATGGTAAAAAAAAGTTTCAAATAACTTGAAAAAGGATTTCACTCTAAGATGAGATGTAGTTGAGGAGAGTTGGAGTTTTTTAAACAATGAAAGAAAATCTGAAGGAAAACCCAAAAGATTTTTAAAAACAAATTAACTCTTCAAAAAAGTGCCATCAACACTAAAATTATGGGGGGATGAGAATAGATGATCTAAACAATACCCACACAAAAAAAATGTTCTTTTAATCAAATAAACAAAATTCCACACAAAAGGAATGATTTCAAAATTACTTTGAAAAATGTTGCGGCAATGACTATTGGGACAGATCCGAGAGAGATCTGGAGGGGTGGAAGAAGGGACAGACACATATGTGGGATTTGTTTCAAGGATGCACCTTCAAAAAATGGATTTTAGAGGATGGTCACACCCTGTTAATGACCATAGGGTGCCAATAAAGCATTGGTCTCTCCTTCAAGAGGACTAGAGAGCAACCACAAAGAATTGGTTGCTAGACATATTTTCATTAATTTGTTTTCATTGAAGTCAATATTCGATGTCATTATGATGTGATGATGAGTGGTTAGGAACAACATGTAGAGAAATCTACCTAAATCTCAGGAGAGGCAACATATTAAATTTTACAAGATCAATGCAATGAAAAAACACCATCGGGATCAAATTCTCATAGATCAATGATCTCGATCAGTTAGAATCCAAGTACAAAACCAAAAATATCAGAAGAGAAAGAGCATTGCAGGGATGATGATTTGTTATGAACAACATGTAGAGGAATATACCAAAAATATCAAAAGGGAAAGAACATTGCAGAAATGCGATTAGGATTGAAATCCCCATAGTAAAACTACAAAATAATCAAGGGAGAATCATGTCCACTGATGTATATTTCAGGAAAAACGAGGACCGTTAGATGAAGTCAACTTGCTAGATGTTTAATCAAGAAATCTCACTATGGGATGTTTGAGATTTTAGAATGAATAACCCAAAGTCCCGAAGGCTGAAATGAATCTAGACCATTGATCTAGAACTAACCAGAGTCATTGGATCAAGGATTCACGATATCTCTAATAGCCAAAATCACGACAACTGTTGGATCATGTTAAGATTTTCGCATCAAAGATCGATCGTTAGATGAAGTCAACGTGCTCGAGGTTTATTTGGGGAATCTTATTTCAGGAGAGTTGAGAATTGGGAATGAATAACCAAAAGTCTTGAAGGTTAAAATGAATCTAGACCATCGATCTAGAACTATAACATAATCAGTTAAATTTTTATCTCATTCAATAATAATTTGTTTTCATGCATCCCCTGTGACCGCAAAGTAACACCAAAAGAATTTGTGAAACTTAGAATGGAACTACAATCCCTTCAAAAAGATCCTCCTAATTCAAGAAAACAAACCATCGGGAAAGATCGCCATTAAGCGCTTTCCAAATATCCTCCCTATGAAAAGAAATAAACTATCAAGTTATTTCAAAATATTTCCATCATACACTTTCAAAAGATCCTCTTAATGTAAGGAAATAAGCATTGGGAAATTTTTGAAAAATGCCTCATTAGAACATTTTCAAATATGTTTGTCAATGCCAAAGAATGAGGCCATTGGCCATTTTGAAAGATAAATCATTGATCCATTTTTTAATATGTTCCTTGATGCCAAAAAATAAGGCATTTGGTCTCTAACAAAACAAAGGTTTCCATCATTATTCAAAGTTAATACTTTGTTCTTAGACATAAAATGGGACATTCAAGCCCAATTCAAAGAAAACTTTGATCTTCACCAAAAATGGGCATGAGCCCACTTCAATGGTAACACTTTCAAGATAAAAATAAAATTTCATTTACTTTAACCTAGAAAGGCCTACAAGATTTGATTAGTATCCAAACATAAAACAATTGATTGTTATTCGAAGGCTCTTACTCTATATTGGCATTTATTTTGTGACAACAACTAATGTGCATACATAATTTGAATTGTGGCTATTCCAACAATCCAAATCTGATGCACAACACAAAGTGGACTTCAAAACATACTCAGAAAATTAAAAGTTCAAGAGTGCATGCCTCTAACAAATGTAGCAGATCAAATGAATAGAAGAGTCTCAGGGACATTCAATGGTGAAATGATCAACACTATTTCAAATTCAATGCATTCTAAGGTCATTGAAATTCATTAATGCTTGCAAGAAAACAATTTAGTTGAGAGATAATCATTCAAATTAACAAAAATAACCAATTTGAACTTAGGCATTTAGTCAAACAGTTGGCATGGAACTGTGACTTTTATCAAAAAGTTAACATCAATTTCCCACAGTAGTCCAATTATAAAAATTGAGCTCTAATACCACTTTGTCAGAAAATAAGATGTCTTTCTTGGCCATTAAGGTATTCCATGCAGAATTATTTCTTTAATTAACCAAATATTAGGATAAATTCAAACTCTAACATAAATGTCATTTTGAATTCATATGCATAAACAATATAGAAAAATAATAACAATTCATAATTTCAATTTCATACATTTCACATTAAATTCAAGGCATCACACATCATTTTGAAAAAATAAAAGAAAATAGAAGGTATTACAACAAAGGATTATACGAATACTTATCCTTAAATAAATGCATGTCCCCAAAAATGATTGCTACGGAAAAAATTTCAATCCAACTGTAATGTTCCTTTCTATTTGTCTTTCTAAATTTCTATTGAGTTTACTGACATGGACATTTTGCCAAACAATTGATATGTGAATCTTTTACTCTTAGCTAACAATTATGGTTGCTTGTCAACAATACATAAGAAAGTGGGAAAAATGTGTATTCATAACTTATCATCCAATTTATTTAGCAATAGTACAAGATACCATTTCACAAGTATTCTAAAAACAACAAAAGAAGACAAAACTATGGATTGTTCATCAACAATGGGTTGTCTATAATTTAGAAAAATGTGCAGCCAACATATAGAGAATATACAGGCCTATAGGAGTTATTTGTAGGTTTCTAGCTGATTGTTGTAGGAACAATAGTCCTTCCCAAGCAAAATTGACCCTTGGAAACTGAGTAACTCAGCCCCAGTTGAAGATATCTTGACCAACAATGCTCGTGCAAACTCCCAACAATAAATCCAATCCCTGAATGAAGGAAATATCGGCCCTACTTCCTGAGATACTCACCCAGGAATAGTCCATGACTCCTCTAGTGCAAGAACTCGTCCCACAGAAAAAAATAGTGCTACCTCCAACAAGATATGCACCCATATGCCAGGTAATGTGCCCAGGAGGAAGGAAAACTCGACCCCAGTTGTACCAATACATCCCACTGACAAGGAACTCGACCCTTTTTTGTAATATTGCACCCAAAACAAGAAAAAATAGACTCAGCTGACAAGTAATCTGCTCAGCACCCAACAAATCTCCATCTAAGTAAAACCCAGGTACGTATATGCAACTACTAGCTAGCAACAACGAATCCTCTACCACTTTGAAGCTCAATGAAGAAATATAAGTGATTTCCTCCTGAAAATTACCAACTAGGGTGGGTGGTCTCACCACTAAAGCCAATCTCTGAAAATCCTCCTAGGGTTTCCGTCCCACGAGTTCCAAAACCACAATGAGCTCTCTCAATGATAAAATTAGAAAAATGCTGATACTAGAATGCGAGATGGCGCCCTCCCTTTTCCCTTTTATTTATTTGTTGACTTTTTTGTGACCCTTTTACCTTTTAATCAATTTAAGTGACGTTTTTATATTCTTTCTAAGTCACTTTAGGTGCTTTTTTCCCCTTTTCCCCCTTTTTAATTATCTAATGTCAATTTGTTAAGAACTTTTCCCCCTTAGCACATTAAATAATTAATTAATTCCCTTCTTATAGACTATAGCCTACGATAATCACCTAGGCTACTGCATCCAAGTCCCATGATCACTCAGAAGGGGACATCACAATCCTCCCTTCCCGAGATCTCTTTTCTTCAAGCAATTGCATATTCGAATGTTGAAAAATTTGTTCACTTTCCCAAGTGGCATATTTTGCAGGAAACACTCTCCATCTAACCAGATATTCCCTGATTACGCTGTTACGAAGCTTCCTGTATTGAACCTCCAATAACTCCTCAGGAATCAGTGCTAGATGCCCCTCCTCATCTAATGGAGACAGTTATGTTGAAGTCATGATGTGTTGTACCAATGCCTTTTTCAGACATGATACATGAAACACGTTATGAATCTTACTCCCTTCTATAANATAAACTCCATATCATAAGCCACTTCACCAACTCTATTAGTCACCTTGTAAGGCCCGTAAAACCGTGGCTTAAGTTTCTCTGCACTATTCTTCTTCATAGAATACTGTCTATATGGCTATAGCCTGACAAACACCAAGTTCCCTACCTCGAAGGTGTTCTCTACCCTATTCATATATGCATATATATTTTGTTGGTTCTAGTCAATCTGCAACGTATCCTTAAGATCCTTAAGGATGTCTTGGCTCTCTCGAATCCAATCTTTGGCATTGGGCGACCTAATATCCCCAAATGCCAAGTCTACAAAATATGGACCATCATATCCATATAATTATCTAAATCATGACATCCCAATGGACATATGATGAGTGGTGTTATAAAAATTCTCACCCAAGTGCAATCACTTAACCCATGTCTTTTGTTGTCCATTCATGTAGTTACACAAATACCCTTCTAGCCATTTGTTCACTATATTTGTTTGGCCATCTATCTATCGGTGGTAAATCATACATGGATTCAATTATGTACGTGTTATTTTGAAAAACTCCTGCCAAAAAGCACTCAAAAATTGGTTGTCCCTGTCACTAACAATGTTTTTCGACAACCCATGAAGCTTGAATATCTCCTTGAAGAATAAATCTGCTACCTGTGTTTCCTTGTACTCTAAGGATATGGAAAAGAAATGAGAAAACTTGGTTAGCCTATTGACCACCACATAGATGTAATCTCTTCCCTGCGTCTTCGAAAACCCTCTGATAAAGTCCATGGACATGATTTTCCATTTCTTCTCTGGAATGGGAAGCGGTTGAGGTAATCCTGTAGGGTGGGTCTTCTCCAACTTGTTTTGCTGACAAGTTACACACTCCCGCACATGTCACAGTACATCATCTTTGAGGCATTTCCATTAGAATCTCTCTTTGATCTTCCTATATGTCTTGAAATATTCTGGATGCCTAGATGAAGGTGTGGCATGCATGGCTTTCATAATTTTCTCCTTTAATGTGGACTCTGGAACCAAGTATATGCGGTCTTTGTAGTAGATGATATCATATATGACCTTGTACCTGTTATCGTGTAGAATGTCATCCATCATATCACATGCACATTTTTTCTTGAAATAATCCACCAAAAGATCAGATTTCCAATCGACAGATATCTTTGATAACGAGCACATTTCAGGTCTCCTAGATAAAACATCTACAATTGCATTGTTCTTTCCTTTGATGTACTCAATATTGAAGTCATAGGCTTGCACATTGATAACCCATTTTTTCTGCCTTTCGCTAAGATCCCTTTGCCACAAAAAGTGTCTCAAACCATTATGATCAGTCTTGACCTCAAACTTCCCACCTACCAGAGATTGTATGGACTTTTCCAATGCATGCATAATGGAGAGCATATTCTTGTCATAGGTGGTATAAATTTTCTTTGTGGAGTAGATATTCCTTCTCTCATATGAAATGGGATGCTTCTATTGCATCAAAACAACTCCTATTCCCACACCAGATGCGTCACACTCTAATACACAGGGTCGAGTATAGTTGGGAAGTTCCAAAACAGGGCAGGAACTCATCACTTCCTTCATCTTATCAAAGGTATTCAGGGCTTCTTCTATCCAACAAAAGGCGCCTTTATTAGTGAAATGCGTAAGAGGGGTGGTCAACTGAGAGAATATTGACACAAAATTCTTGAAGTAACAATAGATCCCAAGGAACCCTCACAAATCTGTGATGTTTTTGGGTGGTGGCCAATCTAGAATAGCCTGTATATTCTCCCTATGAACCTGCACACCCTTTTCGCTAACCAGGTGCCCCAAGTAAAGAATTTTTTTCATACCAAATTTGCACTTATATTCCTTGGAATATAAGGATTGCTCATCCATAATGCTCAGAATATCCTCCAAGTGCACCAAATGCTCCTCCTAGGTCTTACTATATATCAGAATATCATCAAAAAATAATAATAGGAACTTCTGCAACTGCTTCCTGATTATATGATTCATGCATGATTGAAAAGTAGGAGGTGCATTGGTCAATATGAAAGGCATGACCAAGAACTCATAGTGCCCATAATGGCACGTAAAGGTAGTTTTATGAATGTCCTCCTCACGGATTCTAATCTGATGATATCTAGATCGAAGATCAATCTTCGATAAATACACTTCTCTGTGTAGTTCATCTAACAACTCATCGATCATGGGTATAGGGAAATTGTTTTTTATTGTTTTCTTATTTAAGGTCTGATAATCAATACACATCTGCATTGTGTTGTCCTTCTTCTTAGCCAAGACCACCGAAGAAGAGAACGGATTGGAACTGGCTCTTATGTGCCCCATGTCAAGAAATTCCATGATTGGTTTTTCTATTTCATATTTGAACTTCCTGGGATGCACGTACTGGGAGGTTATCACTGGTTTTCCCCCCTCTTCAATACATATGGTGTACTCAAAACCCTCTGTCAGGAGGTATCCCTGGAGGTATCTTCCCAAATACCTTGTCATTTCTTCTCAATAAATCCTCGATGTCCGCATGATAATGCGTTCTTCCTTCATCACCTGTTTGGGAAGTAATAAATCACTGTGATGTATATACTATATATCTATGTTTGAATATGGCTTCCATCGTCTTGTTTGATACTACTATAGGAGAATTATTCAACATTCCTCGTAGTACAACATGTTTCCCTCCTCGTGTGAAGAACTTCATGGTCATATGTTTGTAGTTTGTGATAATTTCCCAAAATGTCTGAACCTACTAAACTCCCAACACTCCATCTGAATCTACCACATCTACCACATAAAATTATTCTATCAAGATGTAATTACCAATTTTCAAGGCCAATCTAGAGATTTTCTTTGTGCAAAACACATTAAATCCATCGGCCATCGCTACTTTGTAATGCTCAAAGTCTTTTGTATCTACTTGTCTTGTAGAGACCCAAGATGCATCAATAAAGTTGTGGGTTTCCCCACCATCATTCAAGGTTGTGACTCCCTATCCCCTTATGAATCTTCTAACTCTGAATATGTTGAATCTTGGGGTAGCTGATAATGAGGCTATAATAACCTCCTTGACCTCCTCACTATTCTTCTCCTTTGTCTCCTCATTCTGCTCTTTTCTCTGCTCAGGAGAAACCTCATATTCCTCCTCCTTCTCATCGGAGTCTGAATGTACCTCAATATAATGGGCTTCACCCTTCCCCTAAAACCTGTGTCCTGGTACCCATGGATCTTTGCAGTGGAAACAAAGGTTCTTTCTCCTTAACTCATTTCTTGTTGCCTCATCCAACCTTTCTTTTCTCGTACCTTCCTTCCCAGTAGGCTTCTTGTCCTTTTCTTTCTGTGGAATTAAGGGTTTGGAGAAATTTTTTGTTTTAGGGACTATGCCCTCCATGTCCCTTGTCCTGATAATAGAATCTTGCAAGGTATCATGCTTGAAATCTTTCACCCAACCAGGAAGTGGTTCTAACAACCCCTCAATGAACACCATGACAAGACTTTGTTCCGATATGTCTGACACTGTCATTGCTAGCTTCTGAAACTCTGTGATAAAATTGTATTATGATCCTTCTTGTTTGAGTTGTGCTAACTCTCTGAAGTGTAGTTCTAGGTCCATTTTATCAAACCTCTCCATTAACTTCTGAGTGAAGTCCAAATAGGATGTGATAGTTGCATGTCCTAGTTGTTGAAATTACTAAGACAACTGAGAGGGGGGGGTGAATCAGTTGTCATTGTGCTTAAACAATTTTAAGTCTATTAAAACATTCTTAATATTTCTTCAAGTGATCATCAATATTATACAAAATATGGACAACATAAATAATGAGCATCAGTCACAAATAAGATATACACAGAGACAGATTTTCACGAGGAAACCCATAAAGGGAGAAAACCTCTTCTTCTTCGAAATGATAGGTAGTCTTTTAAGTTTTGTACATCATCTATAATTGAGCACCAAATCAATGTGAGGCTACTACCTTTGTTTTACAAGCTCCGACTTGTTTGAGAGCACAAAATCTCTAGTTTCTCTAGCACCCACTAGAAGGAAGCACCAACTCCCTGAGTGTTTCAACACCGACTGGATGGAATCACCTACTTCCACTTAGGCAAGCACCAACTTGTTTGAGAGCACCAACTCTCTGGTTTCTCTAGCACTCACTAGAAGGAAGCACCAACTCCCTGAGTGTTCCAGCACCAACTGGATGGAAGCACCAAATTCTGATTACACAGGCTCCAACCTGTATAAAAGAGAAAACTTGTCCTCCCTTGCACCACCCCTCCACCCTAGTTTCTTTGGCTACAACCAGATGGAAGCTACAACTCCCTATGTTCAAGCACCCACTTGAACCTCTGAGGACAATAGTCCTCCCTATCACCTCCCGACCACCCTGAAATATAAAACTTTGCGTTCTGTGAATTTATTACAGTGATTCAATAATTTTCATTTTCTTACCAAGCTTATCACTATTCAGCTATTCCGCTCTTCTCTGCCTACATCATTATATTCCTTCTTGCACCCTTTTCATCTTTCTAATCTTATCCTCTGTCTCAGCGTGAACACCTCAGACTTATCTTCTTCTCACAGATATGCATATTTGATATGTGCTCTTTCTGCTCTCTTCCATAATTCCATTATACTCATCTTCTGTTCCTCATCTCTGTGTTTTCTTTCCACTTCACATACTGTAATTTTACATTTCTACAGTTCAATTCATTTTTCACTCAGCATTGCTACACACGCACAGTCACAACATGTTTCTTTTATACACTTTCTCTTTGGCTACACCTCGAATCTTTTTGGGAAAAAACACCTCAGCAACTAAATCGCCAACCGTCCAAGAACCATGATTTGGTTCTATTAATTGAATCGTAACTGAACAGTTAATCATGAATATCAACAATAGCCCTTCGATCATATGCTCAAATAACCAACACCATTGGATTAAATCCACAAGGTATTGCATTTATTTCTCCATTTCACATTTTGGCATTTCGACAATTCCACATTCCTGTGGTGAAGATTCTCCACTCTTCATGTTACAATTTCCGAAAAGGAGATTAGCTTGGTGTTAGCTCCTCCCTCTCACATGACCACTGACAGTGACCATAGCCTACACCAAAAGGTGTTTTTCGTATTTTGACATTTCGGTATTCCTGTGGTGAAGTGTTTCGACACTCCAACTCCTGGTATCCGAAACCTGCACCAAAAGGTGTTTTTTGCATTTTGGCATTCCAACATTTCGGCATTCCTGTGGTGAAGTGTTTTGACACTGCAACTCCTGGTATCTAAAACCTGCAGCAAAAGGTGTTTTTCGCATTTCGGCATTCCGGCATTTAGGCATTCCTGTGGTGAAGTGTTTCGACACTCCCAACTCCCGGTATTCCAAACTTGGACCAAAAGGTGTTTTTCTCATTTCTACATTTCGACATTTCATCATTCTTGTGGTAAAGTGTTTCGACACTTCCAACTCCCGGTATCTGAAACTTGCACCAAAAGGTGTTTTTCGCATTTTGACATTCCGACATTTCGATGTTCCTGTGGTAAAGTGTTTCAAGTGTGGTGAAGTGTTTCGACACTTCCAACTCCCGGTATCCGAAACTCTGAAATGGAGTTTAGCTTCTGATCTTGCCATGCGATCATGATTGTGTTGTTGGTCATGATCTTTGCCATCAATGACAAACACACATAGTCTTCCTTTGTCTGAAAACATGCCAACAATCTTCCCTTTTGGCATTGATGGCAACCCCTTGAAGAACATCCAATTATACCACTGTAGCATCTTTGAAATTACCACACTTTCTCCCCCTTTGACATCAATGTCAAAGAAGAGACACACTCCCCCTGAGCTGTTGCAGTACATACTCCCCCTGTCAACTATGAGCAACTTAGAAATACAACAGATATTCAATAAGTACTCCCATTAGGTGAACAGATTAGACGAAAGAAGTTATAACCACCAACTTTTGATGAAGATATCCAAAAGGGGTCACTGATAACAGCTTAATAAAGATATTAGCTATCTGTTTTGTGGAAGGAATATAATTCACGTGAACAATTCCATTTGTAACTTGTTCTCTGAAAAAATGGTATTTTATTGGTATGTGCTTAGATTTTGAATGAAGTACAAAATTCTCAGAGAGACTGATGGCACTGGTGTTATCACAGTGAAGTGGAATGGGATCAGTGTAAGTTACCTTCAAATCTGCAAGAGTTTATATCATCCATAAAATTGAAGTGTAGCAAGTAGTAACAGTAATGTACTTTGCTTCTGTAGTTGATAAGGAAATAGATCCATGCTTCTTACTAATCCATGCTACCAACGAGTCACCCAGGAAGAAGGCACCTCCACTGGTGCTCTTTCTCTCATCCACACAATTTGCTCAATCTGCATCTAAATAAGTAGTTAACTGAAAATTCTGATTTCTGGGATACCATAGACCATAAGTCATTGTTCCCTTCAAGTATTTGAATATCCTTGTGACAGCTACCAAGTGACTTTGTTTAGGAGTTGACTGATAATGACCTACCATTCTAGCAGCTTGCATTATATCAGGACAAGATGTTGTGATGTACAGAAGACTTCCTATCATTGATCGATATGTTGTTCGATCAACATCGGGTTATATATCATCTTTACTGAGATTACAACTAACCACCATAGGTGTACTAACAGGAGAGGAATCCTCCATCTAAAATTTCTTCAACATCTCTTTCAAATAATTTTTCTTGAGATATAAAAATTCCTGCAGAACTTTGTTTTACTTGTAAGCCAAGAAAATATGACAGTTCTGCT
>JASDQU010189930.1:0-13161 GCA_032191745.1 Picea mariana
TGGTGTATTGTTTTCAAGTACTTTGTGGGGAATTTTGTTCTGCATGTACACTGCAATCTTTGTTGCTTCTTCCCATAGATGCACAGGTAGATCTTGATCATGGATCATAGCCTTCATTGCTTCCATGATCGTTCGATTGTTCATTTATGCTACTCCATTCTGTTGAGGATTGTAAGGAGTAGAAAGCTCCCTCTTAATCCCAACTTCCTTGCAATATTCTTTGAATTCCTCTAAAGTGAATTCTCCTCCATTATCTAATCACAAGGTCTTTATCTTCCACTCTGTCAGATTTGCTGCCAGTGCCTTAAATTCTTTGAATTTGCCAAACACTCCATTCTTTGCCTTCAAGAAATAGATTCAAGTTTTACGTGAGTAATCATCAATAAAATACACATAATATACATACCCACTTAGTGAAGTTGTTGACATCGATCCACACACATCCGAGTGCACGATGTCCAATACTCTTTTGGCTCTGCTATCGCTGTCGGGAAAGGAGTGCTTCACGTTCTTTCCTTGTGTGCAACCTTTGCACACACCGTTTGGTTTTGCCTGGATCTCTAGTAGTCCTGTCACCATCTTGGTCACACTCGGTAGGGCCTTTAATGTAGGTGAGCAAATCTCCTATGCCATAATTCATTGGGATTCACAGTGTCATGAATTAATGTTGAATCTAATCTCCCTTTCAATTTGTAGAGTCCTCCCTCTTGAACTCCAATCACCACACCATCATCAAAAGTCTTCCCTCTAGGCCACATAAGAACTTGTCCATCAACAAATGCAACTTCGTAACCCTTCTCATCTAACGTTGCAATCAAGAGAAGGTTCTTCTTCAATCCAGGAACATAGAGAACCTCCTTCATGTTAATTGGCTTTCCTGAGTCTAACTTGTAGGAGGCTTCTCCTACTCCTTTGATCGGACACTGATAGTCATCTCTCAATTTCACTTTGTGTGGTGAATCCTTATGAGTAAGATTAGACAAGGAGTCTTTATAACGTGTCATGTGCTTGGAAGCACCACTGTGCAAAATGTCACTTCCATTAGTGAGAGTTCTTGTAAGGGTTGAGATAAGAACATACTCCTTATCACTTGATTCACCACTATACAATTATAAATTTCTGAAAAAAACAATTTACTCTGCATATTATTATTAGCTATTGTACTTATTATTATCTATTTAATAAACTTTAATAAATTTAAAAAATTTAATAATTTATAAAGTTTAATAAAATTTAATATTTAATAAATTTTAATAATTAAACTTTAAATATAGATTAATAAACTTTAAATTTAAAAATATCTGAAATTTGGGAAATCAAGCTTATTCGTGTCATTAGTTTCAGAAAGTGAAAAACGTGGTTGTGCTAGTATTTTACAATTTGTGCTAGTAGTGGTTGTGCTAGTATTTTACAATTTGTGCCAGTAGTAGTTGTGCTAGCACAACGACTTTTTCTTTTATAATGTGGTTGTGCTAGTATTTTACTATTTGCACTCCCATATATGTGAAAAACGCTCCGATTAAGCGTCGAGCCCGCTTAAGGTCTGCTAGATATAAATATTACACAAGATGAATCAATAACCTAAAGAATTTGCCCTTTACGTTATGCAACCAAACCCATGGCACCTATAATGAGAAAGACCGTATCCTCATAAAATCTACATGGAGCCATAGCAGAGACGCTTGTTGCTGTTCTCAATTTTTGTAAATTACTTGTGATCTCCATCTTCTCTCAACTGAGAAAGAAACATCCTTCTTAAATGCAGACTTCATGGCAGATTGTAACTTTGGTGAAGTATTAATGGCTGCGTGGATGACTCATTCTGTATTTGACACCCACTTGACTTTTTTTCACCTGACGCCGACCTCGCCCATACTAAATTGATAACGCTGACGCGTTATCAGATTTAATATATTATTTTTAATATAATTTTTCTCCAAAATACAGGTGGTTGCATTGTCAAATATATCATAATTGCATTGTCATAATTGCAAATGGCAAATGTATCACAACATAATTGAATTGAATTGCCAGTTGGCAATGTTTTTCTAACATAGGACAGCCTTTTATAACTAGACTAAAGTTTATTACACCAAAGGTGTTTATAAGGGGAGGTTCCTCTCCAAGCCTTCGTCCTCTGTCAATGGCCTATAATACCCTGCCACCTATTCCTCAACCATTAACCAATCTCTTGTTTCCAGGTATCTTCTTCTCCCGATATTTTCTTCACCCACTCGGTTGTTGGTAAAAATGGTCACTTCACTTGAAGCTTTGTCTCGAGACGAATATGCATCAAGCTTTATCGAATCTCTATATGGGTTAGTCCCCATAGACGTGGGTGCAACCAGGTATCTTAGGCAGAGTGAAAGATCTTTCCGGTGATTCAAGCTTCCATCCTCCTTAACCCTTCCTTGGCCAGAGAGATTGATTTTAGGGATTAAGCCACGTTCCTTTCTCCACATGTTCCTGTAGGGTTAACCCTACGAAGAAGGTCGATGCCCGCCGATAGGATAGTCTGCCATAGGTTATTCTATCTCTGGATAGGTTATTCTATCTTCAACTCAGACCCAGTGGCTACCCACCGGATTGTTTTGGTTGGATTTCAGCTTAAAAATTCTTTTGATCTCTTTTTATATCATCATTGTGTTATCCAAAGTATAATTCTGATTATAATGGTAGGCTTTGATATCACTATGTAATTGTATAAAATGTTAATATCATTATTATTTTATAAAAAATTTCAAAAGAACTTAGTTCAATGGTTTCCTATACAGATTATTTGTTCAATCAGCTTTATTCCTGCAGTGTAGGTTAAGTGAATAAGAAACCAAGATAATTTGGTCTCATTAGAAAAAAGGCTACATCAAATGTTTCAAGGTTTTTGGAATGCAACCTTTATTATACTGACTCCTAAGGTTGTTACTCGGAGGAGAGAAACAATAGAGGTAGGTGACATGGTTAATTATTGTTGTTAAAATATTATTTCAAGCTCTTTATAGAATAGATGGAAAAGCAGATGATGGTTTCTACATTGCTTTTTTCTGACAACAACATTACATCGTTGCAACTATGCTTCTTTGCAATGGAAACGAAACGGACTTGATTCATGGTCGATGGATATTTTCGCAACACCAATTGCCAAGCCCTGTCATGTCATTTGCAACATTACATTGTTGCAACTATGCTTCTTTGCAATGGAAACGAAACGGACTTGATTCATGGTCGATGGATATTTTCGCAACACCAATTGCCAAGCCCTGTCATGTCATTTGCAAGAAGCTCAAAAGTCTTTGTATAAAAAAAAATGTTAATGAATATTTTAATTTTTGATTTTAATTTTAATTTTTAAAAAATTTTAATTTATATTTTTTTAAATCTATAATTTAAATTTATTTTTATGTAAAATGATTCATAGTTTTTTATTTTTATGTATTTATTAGATTTCTATATTAAACCATAGTGCTATTAATGGGTAGTTAGTGTTTATGGTTGTAGTATAAAAGTTCGAAATGACTTTTATCCGGCTATATTTTCCAAAGACATTTGTCTAAAATCCGGCAAAAAATTGTTAGATCCACAGATTTGAGTGATTATTTTTCTTAATCCAAGTCTCAGGTTTTTCAACATGTTGAATCCATTTATGCATTTAGAAACGGATTTTAAACAACAAAAAATAGTGATTTCGTGCATATATATGTATTTCCGGGGAAAAAAGCCATTTCCTAGAACAGTTAGACAACACTAGTGTTTTTTATTACATTTTCCATATTAAAACAATTTGTATATGAAAAAAAATAATGAATAATGGTGAACTTATGGTAATTAAAGATAGACGATTCTTATCGACATTCGCCATCCACTTATTATGTGGATGTGCTAGTGATTATTATGCCAAAGGTGTTTTATAAGGGAGGGTTCCTTGATAGGTCTTCGTCGTCGGTTTGAAGCCTATAACATAAGGCCACACATTATAATCTTTACACTAGACCTGCCACCTATCTACAGTGTGCAATGTTTTCTATGACTAATTTCATTTGTTCCATTTAACAAACAATACCATCATTGTCTACATCAACACATTGAACAATGCATTGTATTGCATCCATTAATGCATATATCAACATCACCGCCATTGTCTCCATCAACACAGTGAACAATGTTATGTATTGCATCTGTTAATGGGTAGATGAACATCACCGCCAATGTCTCCATCAACACAGTGGGAGATTCAATGTATTGTCGTTGTTAATGCATAGAGTGACCTATATATCGATTGGTCTTTATCAGGCCATCATTTTCAAAAATCGAGTTGCACCCTCAACGATGGAACTCTTTATCACTGGAATGGTCCCAAATTTTGGACTCCATGACCCTCAAGTGTTTTGAAAATGGTAAGAGCTCTCTTCCTTTTCATGAAGTTAGTAAGAGTTCTCTTCCTTTTCATGAAGTCATTTTGAGTCATATTTTTTTCTCAATGGATGCATCCTCCACGCTTCAAATACGTGAGAAACAAACTAAATGAAAACCCTTAATTGCAAGACACAAACAACTAAGAAAACGAAGACACCTTGCGAGAATTGCCTCGTTGAGGAACTTCTTGATCTCCTGCTTCAAAATTTCGATATTTCCCCTCCACGTCACCTCTTTTGCTTCCTCAATCCGTTGAATTTCCTCCTTGCAAAGGGAACTGAGCCTGGCGAGGTATAAGAAATCAGCCTCCTCCTAGATCTCTCACAAGATGTCGACATCCTGCAGCTACACAATTCCACTGCGGAGATAATTCAAGACAAAGGAAAACCTCTACCCATCCTTGTCGATTCTGATGAAAGAATTCTTGTTATTCTTGTCATCCTTGCCGAGGTGACATAGAACCAGGGCGGCGAGAATGGATTTATGGTCCACATAGAGTGTCTGTAACGAGGTTTCAAACACTGACCTTCGACCTGCAACACCATCCAATCGTTCTCATCCCTACCATTTCCCAACTCTTTCTGCCAGTCAAAAAAGGTATACTGCATCATTGAATGCATTGATTTTCCCTATCAAATTCTAATTCTATCGTTCCTATGTTTTAGACAGATTAAATATGATTCAAACTAGGATTGAACGATGGAGATTTTTTTCACCCTCTGCTCGACACGTGACCATCCTGAGAGGGACTTAATAGCTAAGTATCACCGATTTCTCGAACCCTCCAAAAAGCATAGGGAATACTCGTTTTCCTTTTGTCAAATTTATGGCCCAAAACGCATCCGTAGTACTCTTTTTTCTTTTTTTCTTTTTGGAAAATTGAGCAATAAGTCACGAATAATGATTTTATTTTGTAGCTAAGAATCGCATCCAGAATACTCTTTTTTGCAGATTGATCAATAAGTCATGAATAATGAGTTTATTTTGTAGCCTAGAATCGGGACTTTTTCTACCCACAACTTAAGCAGATGATGTTATGGCTTTTAGGAGAGTTTATTTTGTAGCTTACGATTGTGAATTTTTCTTCCCACAACTTAAGCAAACGATGTTTTGTTTTTTAGGAAAGACCACATCAACAACTAATGGTTGATTGTGCACTTTATATCAATGTTATTGAGATTGTATCTTGTAGGGTGGATTACTAAGAAATGTAACTTTAATATTTTTACATGTCTCTTCTTCCTCTTCTATTTTTCTTTGGAAAAGTCGATTACATATTTGTGATTGTTGCAGGTGAGCATGCATGGCGATTTAGTTTTAATTATGCTTCAGGGGTATGCTAGTTTTAATTAATGCTTTTATTTCCTCCAACTGCTGAGAATTTTTTAGATAACGGTAAATCCATGAATGTGGGACAGTCCATTAGAACCTAGTGTAGATTTTATTTTAATTAATGTTTTTATTTACTCTTATAATCAACCACTGTTATTGTCCATTGTATGTAGTTTGGATGATTGCGAGGAATGGTTGTTTTTTTCTCCATGTTCTTAATAATACTTAATCTTTTAAATCTACATTTAATTAACTAGCATACTCTCTAAGCAGGCGAATGGGAATGCCGAAGTAAGTTGAGGAAAGTTTGTCATTGGAAGTCAAAGGTTTAAATCAAGAGGGGCAGGGTATATACACCTATGTAGACTTTAATAGTCAAACTATTGTAATTGAAATGATCTCATTTGAAGTTGGTGGTGAAAAGATTGTACGTTTTGAAAATAGAGATAAATGGTAGACTAAAAAAGCTTGATCTATAAGCTATGTATGATCAATAATTAAATGTATGATATATAAGTTATGATTTTATTTTAAAGATGATAATGAAGATGTGGCTAATGATGAAATTTTAAAATAATTTGTTTTGGTCCCATATTTGTTTGTGGATAAAAAAATTAATAATAATATTTGCAAATATCAAATAACCAAACCATTATAATTCACAAAATAAATTTTAATATACATATAAAAAAACCTAAATTAAAGCATTGAACACTAAATTATAATATCACAAATAAACAAACTATAACACATACATTATAAGTGCATGAAGGGATACTAAACATATATCAACATAAAAAGTAATCATTATAAAATTGTCTATTCAATGTTATGATGACAATTAAAAAATGTGAGCTGCTTCATATCACAATATATGGACAAATAAATAAACTATGGTGCGATTTCACTTGGATTTAAGCAACATAAAAATGTGATTGTGATTTTAATCAGATTTATATCATGCGATTTATGGGAAAACACATAGAATGTTTAGACAACGTCGTGAAACTATGTCTATAGAATGTATATAATAGAGATTTTTGAAACTCTATAAAAAATTTTAATCGATTAAGTTTCATATATATATATATATATATTATAAGATTTTAGAAATTAAAAAATCCATCTTTGCATATATGCATCACGATACTACCTTTATAAACATCAATATTTTAACCGTTTTTGTTTTGGGTTTTGTTTCAAGTTTATATCACAGTTTTTTTGTGAACACCCAAGAGTAAAGTTTTCAAGTGTGTCAGTGTTTGTTTTTCATGCAATATTGGGCATGCAAAAATACATGTTCTATATATTCTATTTCTCGTTTGGATGACAATATCAGGTCTTCACAAATACATTGTCCAGATATTGTTTTTCTTGTTTTGAATGAGTTGTAAGGATTGAGTTGTTTTTCTCGTTTTGAATGAGTTGTAAGGATTGAGGTTTGATTGGTTATGAATTTCAAAAATTGATAGATTCTTCACTTAAAGGGTTATCACTTAAATATAAATTGATCACTTAAGGGGCTATTAGTTAAAGAGTACAATAACCTAAGGTTTAGATTAATGAGTTTACCATTGATTCTTTTATATCTATCTTTACCTCAATGTAATGTTTTTTTAAATACATAACATTATATATTTTGAAATTGTAAAATTTGATTGTGTTCATGAATTAAAAATTTACTTTTTAAAATTGTAATTTTTTAAATTGCATTAATGGAACCAATAAAGTAAAAAAACCTTTTATTTTGGAAGTGTACCTTTTACCTAGTAAATTGTAATTCTCATTTAATTAGATGACAAAAAATATTTTGTAGGGGCAGTAAAAGTAGAGGTCGGAAGTGCCCCTTATTAACCCACATTTTATAAGTGCATGCTAGTTTACAACTATAAACCTAAAGCTATAGGTGGGAGAGTTTTGTATGGAAAAGATCTCAATTCCCACAATAGATATGAAAAACCCTGACATGGCTTACATATGAAGACATATGTGAGTGTAAAAAAGCCATTTGGTAGAAAATGAATAAACACTTGGTCAAGACCTAACACAAATGTAAAATCAAAGTCTTATATGCCCCAAACTTGGTATACCCAGTGATTTGACTAGGAATATCTATATGCGCCATATGGGAAAAAATGATGTGAATGTACCAAGGAAGAGTTCCCAATAGAGCCACAACACCTAAAGGCCAAGAGTTATCCAACCACTTAAATAGAGAGACCTTTGGTCATCATATCTCTACTCATGAAAAATTGGTGATCATTGTTGGGCTACAAATGTTTTGATCAACATTTTGATCTCTTGTAGGACAAGAAGGGGATACAAGTGTCAACAAAGCCAGGAAAATTGATGATCATTGTTGGGCTACAAATGTTTTGATCAGTTGTAGCCTCAATAGATGAACTTCCCCCGATGCCCAAATCTTGGGAAACTGCTATTTAGTGCGCCGTGAAATAATTTCAGAAAGACACTGAGACTTTCCATCGGTCTTAGGACCTTGTTGATAAGCTTGTCTCTCTGGAAGAAGACGATAAAGTTATTCAAAGCCTCATGGTGAAAGTCCTTGGTCTCGAAGCTTCTAAGCTAGACTCTACTCCAACACTAAGAGCTAGACTCAAGGATATCACCTTTCTCTTTTAGAAGGAATGCCACGCCTTCTATATTCATCACGAACAAGAGATCATCGCTCGGCACAAAGAGAAGATTCCTGGTATTGCCAAAGCTTTTCAAGAAAAGATCTACGAGTTGGCTGCCCCGTTCGAGAATGTTGAGTTTACATGTTCTACAAGAAAAGTTTCAGGCAAGTCTTTGGCAATTCAATGGGCCAATATTTCCTCCGCCTCGTTTAATTGGAAAGTCAATCAATTTCAGATTGAGCTCATCGAGAGGCAATCATCACGCACAATTGCCAGATTTGCTCATTCTGTAGCTCGGGATGAAGCCACCAGAAAGGCCGACGAAATTCCATGTGAAGAAGCCATCTCCGTCCTTGTGCACAGAAAAGTTTCCAAATCTGTGGGGGCTCAAGAACAACACCTCCACACTGCCATTAAGCCCCTTCAAGATTAGTTAGCTTAGCTCATCAATATGCAGTCAACCACCAGAACCCAAACTGGTGCCCCTGCTACTCCTGCGCCTATGCTCAATGCTCCTTGACAACCTAATCCTCCCCGTCAGTCAAAAAACGGGCCTGGGCGTCATCGAAACAAAAGAGGAAGATAGAATCAAAATCAGAACACCTCATCTGCAGGTTGGTCGTTGGCTTCAAATCCAAACCAGAATTTCCCAAACTCTGGTTTAGATTCGACGGCTACTCCATTTGTGCCACGACAATCAAATGTTCCTCCGATTCCTCATCGGGGTCCCCGACCCCAGCCACCTCCTCCTCCTCAGAACAAAGGGAATCATATGTAAGCAGAAAAAGACATTTATACTGACTTCCTATTGTAAATTCATTTTCTTATTTGTTGCATATTTTAGGCAATATGACTCCTTCTTAGTTAGATCTTCAGATTAGCAATAAATCTATCCACAATCTATCTTCTGTCCATTTGTCCTATAAATAAATTAAGCTTCTTGGTCTCGGGCATAAGTACATTCCTCGGCCTCCTCCAATGTCCAAATCAGATATTTTGAAATAATATGGTGCTTTTTCTAGATCATGATGATTGAAAAGATATTTTAGTCTCTCTAATGAGGATTCTTATGATCCTGTTAGATTGCCTAAACCCCTCTGGGAGCCACCTCTTCATGCACCTGAATTAGATCATGCCCTTAATTCAAGTTTAAGCATGAGCTGCATGCCAGAATTGATGAAACTGACTTCAGAAGTAAACCTCGCTTCACTACATCTTAGCTTGCTACACTCCGAAGGCTTCGCAAACTTCCTATTGTAATAAAGTCGACTGACAAAAACTTGGGCCTGGTGGTACTTGACAGAGATAAGTATATTTCCAAAGGTATTCGACAGTTGTTTGATCGTAATGTTTACTCTCTATTTGCTTCAGTTTCATGGGTTTCTATGCGAGCTTCTCTACGTCAGCTTCATGCCAGATACAGACATCTCCTTACTGTCAACCATTGGAAATATATTCTGCAGGTCGACATTCAACACTCTCGGGCTTGTGTGCTTTACTTCATCTGGAAAGTACAGAAGAACCCCCCGGTTGGTCGTCCTATCTGTTCTTACAATAGATACATGCTTGAACCCTTGTCAAAATTTCTACACGATAAGCTTTTGGACACTCTCTTAACTCAGCCTAACCATCTTCCAGAATCTCTCTCTCTTCTGCAAGTTATTGAATCCAAACGGTTTCCAGCCGACTCCATTTTGGTAACTTTTGATGTGGAATCACCATACCCCAGCATCCCCATTCAGGAAGGTCTCTTGGCTCTCCGAGATATGTTAAGTCAAAGTACAGTTCAATTCTTCACTCCTGAAGATGTGGATTTTTTGGTTAGTGTTGCTGAGCTTGTTCTTCTATGGCACTTTTTGGAATTCAATGGTAGTTATTATCAATAGATCAGAGGTACTGCAATGGGTAGCAACTTTGTAGTAGTATATGCTTGTCTATTCCTCTGTCATTTGGAATGGGAAGCTAATCGAGGGATGTTGTCACCAGAATTGCAGTTCTTCAAGCGCTTCATTGATGATGATTTTTTGGTATGGTTAGGTTCAAGAGTCAGACTGCAGGCTTATCTCGATTGTTATCAGTCCATCTACCCTCATAATATTCGTATTACCACTTGCATCTCCGATACAAGTGTTAACTTACTTGATATCGTGCTATTCAAAGGGCCCAATTTTCAGCTCTCTGGAAATCTCTCCACCAAATGCTATCAGAAACCTTTGAATGCTTATCAGTACATTCCATTTTCCTCATGGCATCCTCGGCATCAGAAGACTGCTTTTGTGCTTAACGAATTAAAGAGATATTTTCTTCAAGAAATTTGTGAGTCTGGTTTTCTCAAGTTGAGGAGGTTATTCTATCTTCAACTCAGAGCCAGAGGCTATATACCATATTGTTTTGGTTGGATTTCAACTTAAAAATTCGTTTGATCTCTTTTGATATCATCATTGTGTTATCCAAACTATAATTCTGACTATAATTGCAGGCTTCGATATCATTATGTCATTGGAGAGAAACAATAGAGGTAGGTGACATGGTTAATTATTGTTGTTAAAATATTATCTCAAGCTCTTTACATAATAGGTGGAAAAGCAGATGATGGTTTCTACATTGCTTTTTTCTGACAACAACATTACATCGTTGCAACTATGCTTCTTTGCAATGGAAACTAAACGGACTTGATTCCTAGTCAATGGATATTTTCGCAACACCAATTGCCAAGACCCGTCATGTCATTTGCAAGAAGCTCAAAAGTCTTTGTATGAAAAAAAAATGTTATAATGAAAGTAAATTTTGTTTATAATTTTTATTAAATGGGTGTTGGGGTCACCAATCCACTCTAGTGTCATTGATTCCTCCTTGACATGCCCAATTTAATCAAATAATCACCAATCCACCTGCATCATTAGCAAGCATTAAATTGCTACAACAATTATCCACAACATGCATCATCCAATACTTTGCGTGCCAACTATCACCATTTGACTACAAATTGACTACTCATAGTTGCTAATCAAAATATTCAAATTCATCTTTATTACTATAGTCATATGAATAGTATTGATTATCATCAATAACTAAGTGCATTGTTATCATTCCACTTAATTGATTAAACACCTACCTAAATATGTTATCTATATTATCCCAAGTAATCAACTTAAATGTTATGTGATTGCTAAGGATAATTCGTCATCCACTATACATCAAAGGGATAGAGACTCACCACACCTATGTTTATAGGAAAAGTTCTAAATTTTTCCAAGGCTTTCATTTATATATTATGAGTATTAAGTAAAATAATATGATAAGCATCAAGATAAACAAGTTTGTTAAAAAAAAAAAAAATCTTGATGTTCAAAAGTTTGTTAAAAAAAAACAAGACACTCAATTTGAATTTGAAATTATTTGATAATAGTTAAAATTGAAATTTAACACTTAACCTAAAGGAAAATCTTGTAAAAACCAAAAAAATTAATAAATTAGATTCTACACTTAATAGATGGAGTGAATTCATGGATAAAAGGCGTTGCAATTTCGACATTGATCGAATTCTATAGTAATAACGTATTTGATGTTTGCTAAATACAATTTTTGGTAAGTGATTGCAACTGCATATAATGTGTAAAATCTAGATGCCTATAAATGTTAAGTATACAAATAGAAAACAATTACTTTGACAAAATAGCAAATAAGATCATATACTCACAGGAAAATAAAATAATTATCACCAGAATTATGACAAAGTCGATCAATATTTTAATTGAAGAATGAAATAATAAATAATAATAAAGTAAAAGTTGACTAATGTAATAATATATAATAATAGATATGTTAGTTTGCTTTTGCTTTTTAAATAATTTATATTTATATTCTTTTACAAATATTGAATATATTTTATTTAAATATTGAATATACTCTATTTAAAGTTTTTAAAAAATATATATATTTATATTTTTATAATATTATTCAATATACTTTATTTAAATTTTAGGAGAAATGTTTATAGTTGATTATTTTAATTTTTATAATTAAAAAAAATTTAAAGACAATTTTTTCAATGGTGTGGATTATGCTAAATAAAAATAAAAGAATACATATACAAATATAAACAAAATGTTGTTTAAATTATAAGAACAAAATTGTATCATAATAAAAACATTAAATTAAATTGTCTATGTAGGTTTCCACAATTAAAATTGTGGATAAAGTTTTTGACGTTTAAATTATTGTAATTCTAATAGAGATAAGTTGCTTAGGGATTGCACTCTGCTTGGGCTGCACCAACCCTTAACATGGGTGTCTCCTCCCGACTAAACTCACTGTAAAAGTATTGAACTCTAGTTTCCTAACAAACCAAACCAATTGAGTTAGCAATTTGTTTTTGACAATTCTAATATACGATATTAATTTTGAAGTTAATTAAAATTATAATAAAAAGAGATGGAATGTGATTAGTAACAAGACACTTATTAAACTCCACCCAAAGAGCACTAATATGTCATATCCCTTCAACAACTCTAGAGTGATTTCAAGAAATCCTCAATCACCAAACTCAACAAAAGTAAAATAAATATCACAAAGTTGATTGAAATTGGAATTATGACAAAACAATTTTGACAAAAATCTATAATATTGAAATTATGACAAAACAATTTTGACAAAAATGTAGCTTTTTGAATGTAGAATAAATGAGATGTCAAATATTTAATTAAAAATAACATATATCTTTTATTAAAAATAAAGAATATTTAAAAATATATTTTAAATTTAATACAAAATTATATATTTA
>JASDQU010189931.1:0-20249 GCA_032191745.1 Picea mariana
TTGATCTTTCCATGCATTTACTAAGAAAAGGGGATTTAAATCTAAGGATGAAGGTAGAAAGTAATTTATATTCGATCATATCGGCATGCAAATTCTGAACTCTATTTGCTAGTTCATAGGGTGTTTTTCCCCAACAACACCTTCCTTACATTTTTTTTAATCCTTCTTATTGTCCACTTTATATCTTTACTCTTGTTCCTTTTTTTGGATTGTGGTTGTCTTGCAAACTAAATTTGTAATATTCCCTTTGTCATGTTCTCTTTTTTAAACATATGAGTCCTCGACGAAGCAGAGAACATATATATGTAATAAAGAAAATACTTCGCCTAGAGCCTACAAATATCATTGGAAGTCATAACTAGAGTTTCTCAATATCATTAGAAAATACTTCGTCTAGAGCCTACAAATATGAAGAGTTGGTTGACGCTTTGAATCTATTTACATGGCCCTTTTATTTCTCTCAATAACTTACTTTTATAATTCATATAATTGGTTCCATTGGTTCAAACAATTTAATTAGACATTTGAGAAGTTGTTGTAAATAGTTAGGAGAAGTTTTGATGAAAATGTTTTTCTAAAATTACAACAAAATTCCCTATATTTGCATATGATTTTCCCCATTCCATTAGTTCATTTAGTAAATTCTATAAAGATGGTTTAAGTAAATTTTATAAGGATGTTTTCTTTTTTCCCATCTAACAAACCATATTTCATTTGCATAATGTGATAATCTCCCTACTAAATTATTGATATCCAATAATGTACCCAATAATCTCTAATATTTTATTATCAACTTAAGGATGGTCATGTTCAAGCTCACTCTCTCCTAGATATCTTTTGTATTTTCTTCTTTGTATGTATGTTGAAAGTTTTGTTCAGTAATTCAAAATTAGCTTCTTTCTATTGAAAGTTTTATTCAGTAATTCAAAGCTAGCTTCTTTTTAGGTGTTTTTCTTGTTAAAATTATTGATCTCCATTAGTTTATCCCATAATATCTAACATTTTTCATTTATGTACCCAATAATATTTAACCTTTTGTTTAATGATGGTCATGTTCAAGCTCACTTCATCTTTTGCATTTTCTTAGTTTTGTTAAGCCATTAAAAATTAACTTATTTCCAGCATTAACTACAGTAATATATATCACCGAGAAAATGAAAAAACTCATTCAAGAAGCCTGGAAACTACGAATATATCCCCAATTATCTTCTAAAATTAACCAAAGCAATGCATTTCACTGAGGAAAATAAAAAACGCATTGACAAGCAGCCTGGGGACTGCTAATATATAAACAATTATGGCTCACAAAATAATAACAGGACACACTTGTAGAAATACTTTACAGACTTTCTGCCCTACCTTTCGTTGCATGGTTCACCCTGCCTATTACTTCATAGTTCCACCATAAAAATGAGGGTTCCAAACTACCCTACCTGTAGCTTCATGGTTCCTGGCAGAAAGTATGTATAGTGGGTATTGAATGCCAAACCCAATACACTGTTATTAAAGTGTACATTGCAAGAAATTTGTATCTTTCACCCATGGCTTCATATACAATCCTATGACATTGTAAGGGCATCTATGAAGTTTGTAAAACAATGGAAAAAATCTTTTAGTAAGACCATGTGAACAACCACTAACATCAAGAACAGACATATAATCATGGCCAATAGTTAACCGGTCTTGTTCAAGTTAAGTTTTGAGATAAACATGAAACCAAAATAGAATCCTTTACATGCCAATCATGACTTTTAAGGAGAAATTATTATATCCACCATTAGAAGGGTACCAAACCTATTAGATTGCCATAAATAATAGCAAATAACCAGTTGTTATCTTCACAAATTCCAATATTATGTTTCGTAGCCAGAATTTGGTTTGTTTTCAAGTTGACTATGGAGCTGGCCATTTGAACCACTAGATTGTTTTGCAATATTAGTTTATGTCAAGTTTGTTCATGGATATGGTTATTGACATCATTTCTAACATATTAAAACATATATGGATTTGCAATCCAGTTTATATATATATATATATATATATATATAATCCACTTAATATAGAATTGTAAAAACTATATACAATATTTATATATAATATCATATTAACAGAAATTTGATTGAGCAATTAAAAGTAATATAAATCTTTTTATAGGAGGAACAAGAACAAGACTGGAAGCTTTTGCAGTTGTAATTTTCACAATCTAAAATGTAGAAAAACTTTGGTCATTTGATGTAGTTGCATCCATCTTTGTTGGAGTTGTCTTGTCAAGCAAATTGGATATGATTCTTCCTAGTCTCCTAGAAATAGTTGTATTTCTCACCAAATTCTCTTTGATAGTCTCCAACACAAAAGCCACATCTCTCATAGTCGGTCGTTCTTCAGGTGAATCTTTTGAACAAAGAAAACCAACTTGTAGCAATGAATGTAGACATTTGTATACATCATTTTCTTCAAATGCATCTTCTTCCACCTCATTAAAGAGAGTGTTGTCAATTACCTCCTTTATTTTGTCTGGAAATGCAAAGTTCACCCACTTGTGCAAGTTTAGATCTCCAACAAACATGTCACTAGTTGGCCCCTTTATAGTAAGCATTTCCAATAATAAAATGTCATAACTATAAACATCTCCTTTGGTGGAAATTGTCTCACCCAAACCATACTCTGTAGTCAATGCAACCATGATCAAATTTTACCAAGCAATTCATACAAAATTGTTAGTGATGAAAAGACAAGTAAAACTAAAGTTTTGAAAACCATACCTGGGGCAATGTATCCTATAGATCCTTTCAAAGAAAGTGTTGAAGTAAGTGACTCTATAGAGGTTGCACCAATTAATTTTTCAATCCCAAAATCTGTGACATGGCCTCACATGTCTTCATCCAAAATCACATTGCTTGGTTTTAAATCACAATGCACTACTTGCACAGGGGAATCATGATGAATATATTCCATGGCATGGGCCACATCTATAGCAATGTCTAATCATGTTTCCAATCCAATTCACACACTTTCTCACCATTTTTGTCATCTCTATCAGGGTACAAATGTTTCTCTAAGCTTCCATTACACATAAACTCGAACACTAAACCTTTGAAATGTAGGTTGCAACATGATGTTATGATTCTCACAAGATTTCGATGTCAACATTTTTCAACACCTTACATTCTATTTCAAAACTCTTCTCAACTTGATCATTTTGCAAATTAAGAACTTTCACAGCAATAAGTGTGTCATCACTCAAACTTCCTTTATATATTGATCCAAAATTACCCTTTCCCAACAAGTTGGCCTCAGTAAATCCATTTGTTTCTCTAGCAAGCTCTTGATATGAGATCCTTCGATGTTCTACCTTTTGGAAAATAGCTCGTGGAAAATCAAAGCTTTGTATTTTCAAATTCCCTCTCCAAAGGAATACTAAGAATAGACAACAAACTATAAAGGTAGCACCAACAATGGGCAATAGTGATTTTTTGAGAAATTTATAATGACTACTTGATGTTGGACATGCATTTAAAGAAAATGCTTGTGGTCGACATAGACCAGGATTTCCAATTAAGGAGGCTATTTGATTTGCAAAAAAATTCCCTTTTGATATTTCACCAGTGAGCTTGTTAAAAGATAGGTTTAAACATTAAATCATTTTCAATGCCTTGAGAGAAATTGGTATTGTACCCAAGAAGGCGTTTGAAGATAGATCTAGGACCATGAGATTAAGTAATTTTCCGAATGAATTTGAAATAGAACCTTGGAAAGCATTTTCATATAAATTTAATGATTCTAGTGCAATGCAATTTCCAAGCACCGTTGGGATGATCCCAGTCAATTGATTGGAAGAAATGTCTATAGCTAGAACCATATAAATCTTACTAATCGCTTTGGGTAATGAGCCTTCTAGTAAATTCCATGACAAGTTCAAGTAGAAGGCTAGATTAGAAAGCTTAGAAATTTCATGTGGTATACTTCCATTGAATCTATTATGAGACAAGTCAAGCAATTCCACATTTGTGCAATCTCCTAAGGTGGAAGGTGTCTTATATGATAAGTAGTTGTGGTGAAGAGAAAGGATTCTTAGTTGTTTAAGGTGGCACAAAGAATTGGGAATTTTTCCAGAAAGAGTGTTTCTACTAAGGTCTAAGAGACCAAGATGTTTTAATGGTTGAAAGTGATTCAAGATGTTTCCTTCCAACCTATTGTTTTCGAAATTCAATTGTTCTAGTTTTACAAGGCTTTGCAATGATGGAATACTACCATTGAAAAGATTTCCACTTAAATCGAGAAAGGTTAAGCAACTAAGATTATTAATTTGTAGAGGGATGTTTCCTTCCACTAGGTTGCTTGATATTGACAATACAGATAGATTACTAGAAATTTTGCCTATGGATAATGGAAAAATACCACTTAGTTTATTCTCGCCCAAGTATAGTTTTTGTAAGTGATAACAATTGGTAAGTGCTGTCAGAAAGGGCATGGTAGTATCACTACCACTGTCAAGTTGATTAGAATGAAAATTTAGTCGTTCAACGAGGGATAACTTACCTAGCTCCACTAGCACACTCCCACTCAAATAGTTGTTGTCTAGATAGAGTATTTTGAGTTTAGAACAATTTCCAATGGAATTTGGTATGCTTCTAGTGAGTTGATTTCCCCATAAACTGAGAAAACTCAAGTTGTTGAGCTTGGCACCAAACTCGAGTGGAATGTGCCCTGTTCATTTGTTTCTGCAAACTAACAACTCAACTAAAGAGGACATATTTGACAAAGAAGTGGGAATGTTGCCTGACAATTGATTTGTATGAAGGTAAAGCATTTGCAGTTTAGTGAGGAGGCCCAATTCTTGTGGAATACTGCCAATAAGGCTATTTATGGAAATATGCAAGTCAATCAACCTAGAGAGATTTGACAAAGAAGAGAGTATAGTACCTGTGAGGTCATTTTCTCCCAAGTAAAGCGTCTCCAAATGTGAGAGGGAACCCAACTCCATGGGGATGCTTCCACTAAGTTTTTTATATGAGAGCCTCAGGTCAACCAAATTATGGCAACTGGCAAGGTGACTAGGAATGTTGCCTGACAATTCATTTGTATGAAGGTAAAGTGTTTGCAGATTAGTGAGGAGTCCCAATTCTTGTGGAATTCTGCCAATAAGGTTGTTTATGGCAATCTGCAAGTCAATCAACCTAGAGAGATTTGACAAAGAAGAGGGTATAGTACCTATGAGGTGATTTTCTCCCAAGTAAAACGTCTCCAAATATGAGAGGGGACCCAACTCCACGGGGATTCTTTCACTCAGATTGTTAAATGAGAGCCTCAGGTCAACCAAAATATGGCAATTGGCAAGGTGACTCGGAATGCTTCCTTCCAATCGATTGTTGAATAACCAGTGCACCCTCAAATGGAAGAGATGTCCCAATTGAGATGGGATATCACCATGGAGCGCATTGTTTGAAAAATCGATCGAGCGGAGAAATGACAAGTTGTCGAGAGAAGGATAAATGGGGCCTCGTAGATCCATAGCAGTGAGGTTGAGGGTGATGACTCTGTTCATTTCATGGCGGTGGCTGCAGGTGATGCCAGTCCAATTGCACAAGGGATTGGTGGGACTCCAGTTGGCCATGGAATGCTGATGATCATTGGCAATGAGGAACTTGAATTTCAACAAGGATTTTCGATCATTGTGAATTGAGTGAGAGGAGGAAGAGGAAAGGAAGAGGATAAAGAGCAGAGAAACTGAAAAACAAAGAGACGACATGATGTTGGAAACTAAAATGGAAATGTGGAGAGGAGTGTGCGGTATGGGCATTCTCACAACTCTACTTATAGGAGGTTGGGGAATAGGAGGGGAGGGGTGCTACGGTCAATACACAACGCGAAGATCTGACTTTTCAGCAGTTTTCTCAGTCTTCACGACTAAGAAGTAGTTTTACAAACCAAATATTAACCCATTTTAATAAACATGGATTATTACTTATACCAATAAATAAAAAAAGAGTTTAAAGAAAGGTTAAATAATAATTCGACTTTAAAAGATGGATAGTAAATCTATAAAAAGGAAATTAATATTAATATAACTAGAGCATTAATGCAATAAAAATTATTAAAACTTTATTTTTTTTAAGAGAACAAGTGTTGCATGGCAGCGGAGTCTCTGCAAGGTTGGGATGGGAGTAAATGTGAGGTAGTAGAGACATGTGGGTAGAAAGTTGAAGTAGATGTGGTTTGCATGTAGAACATAGTAAAGTAAATATATAGTTTTATACATATGAAATATGTACTTTTATAAATACAAAATTTGTAATTGTATAAAGTACATATTTAGATTTATAAATATGAAATTTGTACTTGTATAAAGTATGGGGAAGAGATTTTATAGAGAATGCACAGAGCCCTCATTGCATACTTACACAGTTTTTGGATCGCGGGTTCTCGGGGTGGCGGGTTCAAATTTTGGCCTTTTATGTTCCATGGCCTACAAATAGGACCGACAGTTCCACAATATACAAAATGACAGGCGGAGTGGTGGACTATAGAAATTTATCAGAAATTAGTAATGTCAGTTATACACTAGAATAGTAATAAGGTTTGTTATATAGGTTCGTGGAGAAAAACACTAAAAAATTAGCATTGTCGAACTATTTTTCTTTAAAACTAAGGCTTTTCTTGCACAAAAAAGATATAGAATTGCTGAATTTCTTTTGTTTGTAGATGTTTTACAGAGCATGGATGGAGTGATCATTCCATACATGGCCAGTTTTTGGATCGCGGGTTCTCGGGGTGTCGGTTTCAAAAATGGGCCTCTGTTGTTTCGTGCCCTATACAAATTGACAAGTGGGCTTGCGAACTATAAAAACTTATTATAAAATAAATAATCTATGTTACATATCTATGGAAATTACATGAGCATTTAAAACATCAACGTCATTGAAGAAAAAAAAATTAGCATACAATAGGAATTTTGCACCCAACAATTCGGTCATATACATGAAATAGTAATTTATAGAAGATTATAACATTATACGAAGATTTATACTAATTTGTATAATGCTATAAAACTTCATACATTTTGTACTGAACAACTACGCAGTTGCGGGTTGGCAGAGTTCTGGGTTCACACTTTTCATGTCCAGTGTGTTACGTGATATACATTTTGCACGAAAGACTTCGACCATATGCATTTTGCAGCAAACAATTCCGTGATATACATGACAGAGACATATCTATAGAATAATATAACGTTGTATGGAGATTTAAAGTAATTTATATAATGCTATAACATGTCTTAGTTAATGAATAGTATAAGCTATTTTTTAAATTTTATTCAATAATTTTTTTTATAAGTAAGATTGTATAAAAGTCTGTCAAAATGAAGGAGTACAGAGAATTTATATGGTTTGAAGCTGTAAATAATGAGCTTCCCTAAGGGAAAAGTAGCTTAGCCAGGCAAACTGCTTCATAACTTAAGTGTATATTGTCACTGATACAAAAAGAGTTCAAAATTCTGGCCCATAAGGGTGGGCGCTAGAACTGTAGAAAGTGTATATAGCCTAATTATAATAACCATGGATGAAATGCATGAAAGGTCAACATGCACATGAAAAAAAAACAAACAAAAACAAATCAATCGTATGGGTTGTAGTGCGGCGATGTGGCCATGCAAAAGGCGCGAAATGTCTTGTCCCCAGGAGGAGGCAGCTCCTTCTGGAGTGGTGTGCAGTCCATTTGCATAGTGTTCTCTATCTCTGATGGCAGGTGCTCTTCCTTCTAGACGTGTTGTGGGCGTGATGGAAGCCTCTGGTCCTTGCAGTCTATGTCTGTGTGGCCCAAATTTTCCAGTGGCAAGACTGGTGCCGAGGTTGATGTTGCTTGGGCTGTTGTTGATTGGGCTACCTCTGGTGCGGGGAGATGAGCACCTTGTAATGCAGAGAACAACTATAGGAGTCGAGAGGCTTTGTCATCCAGGATATGTAGGCAAAACTGGAGGTCATCCATGTCCCGACGTAGGTCGAATACCAGGCTCTGCACCAATGCAAGGCATGTTTTCCACTCACATTCTGGGTCAGCGTTGGAACCCGCTCAAGATTGGGGTTGTCGTCATGAATTTTGACTGGCTTTTGGATCATCCATATGAAATTGGATGTCGTGAAGCTAGTCCTTAAGCGACTGGGTGGTTAGAGAGTTGGGAGGGGCCAAAGGTCCTGGGTGTGAAACAGATGCAGAATTGGCTAAAGGTCCTGGGTTGTTGTTCAGTGAGGCCCTTGAGCAGTCCAGCTCCTCCATTCTATTGGCAAGGGATGCAGGAAGGGGCGGGAGAGATGTGGGAATTTGAGTTGACTGCAGCAGGGAGGAGGACAAGGTGGCCGAAGAGGAGGATAATAGGGAGGGAGCAGACGGGGGACGTAGGACTAGGCGGGGTCGGTTTGGCTAGCAGGTTGGTCAGCCTTTGGACTTCCTTCATAGCCGAGGCATCTCCAGAAAAGTGGGAGAGCGAAAACATGGAAAGAACATAGCAGGGAAGGATAAATGCAGAGTAGGGAAAGGCTGGGCAGGAAGCCGAGCTCTGAGAAACAAAAAGAAGGAAAAAATGAGCCATCTAGACCCGCTGGAGCAATTGCAATAGGGCGGGCAGCTGGTGAGGTTCCATAAATGGCCGCATGCATAGAGTAAAGGCACAACGAGGGTGTTGGTTCGTCGAAAGGATGTGAAGGCAGAGCAAGGTGCACTAAGAGTAATGGCACCATGCCTCGAGCGAGCTGAACTTGAACTGATTAGGAAGTTGGGAGTGAGTGGCACGTGGTCATCACATCGTTGGCGCCTTGGAGTATTGCTCCTGGCTACTCTGCTCGACGTGTGTGCTGTACTAGCAACCCATCCATGGGAAAGGGAAGAAATGTGAAGGAGTACAGACATGTGGGAAGGACTATTGTTTAGATATACTTTGCATACGACCATGGAAAAAATACACAGAAATAGTAATAACGGGTTGGTGCACTGAAATTTCAGCTTTGTTGTTCAGTGGCCTACAAATTGCACCTAGAGTTCCATGACATACAATTTGACAGTTGGAGTTGTGGACTATTTGATATTTAAGGGCGTACGTATGTTACAAAGAAGAGCTGCTAGATACCAAATATGTAATTTGATTAAGTAGATATATAGACCATTGTGGTTGTCAGGCTGGTAGGGTGAAAATTGTACTGCCATATGTTTGTGGACAAAAGCATAAAAAGACTACCAACACCGAATTAGTTTTCTTTAAAACAAAGGCATGTGATCTTCATTTTGGGTTGTCTGGGTGGTGGGCTGAAAATTGGGCTACTATTGTTCTGTGGCCTACAGATAACACCGAGAGTTCTGCGAAATACAAATTGAGAAGCAGTTTTGCAGACTATTTGAATTTTTGGATCGCGGGTTCTTGGGTTGTCGGGCTGAAAATTGGTTTTATGTTGTTCCGTGGCCTACAAATAGCAATTAGAGTTCCGCGATATAAAAATAGACAAGTGGTCTTGCGGACTATTTTAAATTTTGGATCGCGGGTTCTCGGGCTAGGGGCCTGAAAATTGGTCTTCTGTTGTTCTGTGGCCTAAAAAAATCAAATATGTAATTTGATGAAGTAGATATATAGAGCATGCACAGAAGCTTCATTGCGGGTTGTCGGGATTGAGGGTTGAAAATTGTGCTTCTGTTGTTCCATGGCCTACAAATACCACCAAGAGTTCCATGATATAGAAATTGACATGTTGCTTTGAGGACTAGAATTTTTGAATGGCGGGTTCTTGGTTTGGTGGGCTGAAAATTGGGCTTTTGTTGTTCCGTGGCCTACAAATCGATCGTAGAGTTGGACGATATACAAATTGAAAAACGGACTTGTGAACTATTTGAAATCGAAGGCACTCGTGTTGAACTCATTTAGCATTCTCTAATTAGTTTTCCTTTTTACATATGTTGCTGGAGTGAAAAAAAATTAAATAGTACTGATGCCTGTTACATAGGCTCGTGGAGAAAAGTATGAAACAAATATGATTCCCGAATTAGTTTTTTTTTTAAAAGTAGGTTCTGGACTTAGGCATTTTTTGGTTCGTGGGTTCTCGGGTTGGGGACCTGAAAAACACACTTTTGTTCTTTTGTGCCCTACAAATGGCACCAGTAGTTCCACGATATACAAATTTAGAATCACACTTGCGGAGTATTTGAATTTTAAAGAGCTCGTGTCCAAAAAATTCAGCATTTGCGGATTAGTTTTCTTTACATAGGTTTTTACATACGCTGGTGGAAAAGAGGGCAATAAGTATAGTACCCATGTCTGTTACATAGGGAGGTGGGCAGAAGAGAGAAATAAATAGCATTCCCGAATTAGTTTTCTTTAAAATAGGGGCTCCACGACACAAGAAATGGAAATTCATGAAATTATAGGTTCCTGCAAACCATAAACTATACATAACAAATACGTAATTTTATAAAGCAAAGATTTACTTTTATAGATACAAAATATGTACTTTCATAAAGTATGGGGATGAGATTTTATAGAACAATGAAGGAGACCCCATTCCATGTCCTACAAAGAGCAGGCAGAGATAGGCGGTGTACAAATTGAGAAGCGGGTTTGCAGACTATTTTAATTTTAAGGGCCTTTGTGACAAAGATTGTGCAAGACATGTTGCAAAGATGGAAGAAATGACAGTCTCTTTACATCTGAGTAGAAATAAAGTAGTGAACACAATTTTATGACATTTATATAAAAAAATAATAAAATGTGTTACATATTGCTGAAAATTTAAACACACACACACACACACACACATATATATATATAAGTGAAATCTGATATCTGAAATTTGAGTAAGTGATCTATGTCATAGTTCATTCTGAAAATGAAAAATCTAGGAAGACATAAAAGTAGGAGGAAAACTAGCATTCCCAAATTAGAGCATAGACAAAACTCTCATTCCATACTTAGCCAGCTTTTGGATGGTGGGTTCTCGGGATGGGGACCTGAAAAGCGGGTTTTTGTTGTTCCATGACCTTCAAATAGCACCAAGAGTTCCGTGATGTAAAAATTGATAATGGGACCTGCAGACTATTTGAATTTCAAGGGGCTCGTGTCCCAAAAATTTAACAGTCGTGAATTACTTTTCTTTACATAGGTTTTACATACGGTGGTGGGAAAATGTACAAAAAATATAGTACCAATGTCTGTTACACAGGGTGGTGGACAGGAGGACCAAATAAATAGCATTCTTGAATTAGTTTTCTTTAAAACAGGGGATCATGGATACAAGAAATTGGAATGTATCAAACTATAGGTTCCTGGAGAGCATAAATTGTACATAGCAAAAACATAATTTTTTAAATTAGATATTTACTTTTATACATACAAAATATGTGCTTTTATAGAGCATGTACGGAACCCTCATTCTATATAGTGTGATAGATCCTAGATTACATATGTTGTTCCTGAGTCTGTACTAAGGCTTTAAAGTACAGTTTCAAGGAATCCGAAAGTATGTGAAAGACGAAATACGAGGATAAAGTCACCTTCGGTATGAGAAACTAGGGCAGATTTCTACGTTCTCGTCGTCTAGCTTCCAACTGCTCTTGAGCAGTTATATCATGCTCAATGGCTGCCCATGAATGCTCGAGTTCTTCCCGGGTGTTAGCAGTTTTGAGGATTGTATCGAAAATATTTAAAGCAATATGTGTTTGATTAGATAACCCGGGTTCAATATTAGGTTGCGTAGTTGCAGGTATAGTCATTGAGGAACAGTAACCGTAGGAAATAATTTAAAAAAGAGAGATTTCGGTGTTGTTTTAATTTGGTCGAAATAAAGAGAGATTTTTACGTTTTCTGAACGAAATAAAGATTGCAAAAGAAGGCCCTTTCTCGTAACTGTATTATAATTTAATATAAAAGTGTGATGCGAAAGAAAAACATTTAGCTGCGTATAACATGAAGTTCCTGTCAAAATAAAAGTCGCATATAAGCAGAAGAAGAAATTAGTGAGAAAATAACCGACGTAGCCGAGAGTAAACGTAGAAATCTGAAAATGCGAATTGGTCTTACACCTGCTAATAGCCGGTGCAGAGGAAAAACAATAGACAGAGACAGAAAACCAGAATTCCTTTGTTAGAGTAGTGGTCGTACTAAGTTATAAGAAAGCACATCAGTTATGAATGAGCGAAATGAAATGAAACATAAAACACAAAGAAGAAAACTTGATAATACAGTCTGGACGGAATCGAGAATCTTCAAATTGTTGTATATTAACTTCTTCCAATTTAAAACTCTATTACAATCGATACCAAAAAGGTCCAGCCTCTCAGGTCCTCTTTTTGTGATCTATTTATACAAATTTTCCCTCTCCTACTCTATTTTCAAAAAGTGCCAGGTGCTTGCTTTTACATGATTTGGTGTAATGATACATTTGTCCGTAAACTGGATACAAGCGGTGAAGGTTCTTCTTGGCAACTGTTAGGAGCGAAATCACTCCATCTCTTCTACTCTATTTTCAAAAGGTGCCAGGTGCTTGTCTTTGCGTGGATTTGGTACATATGATACATTGGTCCACGAACTGGGATACAAGCTATGAAGGCTCTGCTTGACAGCTGGCCTCGGCGAAATAGCACTCTCGAGCCAACTGTGGAAGTTTATCACCTATTTTTGCATCACTGATGTGAAGAGCGCTGAGTTGTGCGCTCGGTTGAATCAAATGTTTATCAACCTGAGGCATATATACCCTATCCATCTTAGAGATATCCATCGAATCCCTTTCATTCTTCTCCTTCAGATCGAGGGAGATATGATCTACATTCATTTGGCTTAGAGTCTCTGAGTCACCTCCATTTTCCATTCCTAACAGCTCGCCATCTATGGCATTGAAGGATTCTTGTAATGAATTGGTTACTTTTTGAACCTGTTCTTTGCTTAAGGTAATATTATGTTCCCAATCCTTTAACAGAATATTACCTCTTGTTTGTTCAGCGATGGTGAGTCCTGGAGAATCTGTCGAAAACCTTGTTGTTGGTAGCTATCACTGCCTCTTGAAAAGCGACCCGAGCAGCTTTTGTGTTCCTTTCTTTGATAGTCAGATTTTCTAAAATATGATGCATTAACACGCAATCTTCTCGGATCGCCCCCACTTTGTCTAACAGACTTAGTTGTACAGAAGAGATCTTGCCCCTGATATCAATCGCTCGGGATTTTAAACCCCTCGACGTCGATCATTTCGCTTTCAGCAATCTCTAACTGAGCCTGTAACCCTGTGATCATACTCCTCTGCTGACTTGCCTGTATCCGACCATCTTGGATCACTGAATTTGCTTGTTCCAACTTGGTTTTGAGGACTTCAATTTCCTTTTGATCATCCAATCGGGCTAGTTCTATTTCTCCACTCGCCTAACTCTTAGCGCTTTCTGTAGCTGAAGCTACTCAGGCTTCGAGTGTCTTGATCAGGAGATTCTTTCTTTTGAGCTAATTTTTCAACATCCCGACTGAGAATTGATTTTCCGACGCATACGCTCCTAGCATCCCTGCAATATCTGTGGCGAATTCCTCACTCTTTTTATTCTTCCCATCTGTCATCACTTTGAATTTTTTAGCTGTTGATCCTTCATCCTGGTAGAACTCCCTTTTCACAACTGCTTTCCTCTTTTTGTCAAAGAAGAACTCATTTGGGGGAAGCTCTTCCTCTCTGATAGGCATTAGCTCCTCGCCAAAAATCCATCCCTCTTCTATATTCCCTTGCGTCGACTGCAAAGGGGTGACATAAGTGATGGGTTCCCCGATTTTCTTCACCGCCTTTCCTGGTGTGACGAGTGAGTCCTACTCCTTCGGAGGATCAGAGGTCATCGTCTCAGTCTCTGGATTCTGAGTTTCTGGCGGGTCTGTGTTTCTTACTTCCACCTCTGGACTATGTTCCTTGGGTGGGTCTGTAGTCTCTTGTTCTGTTTCAGGATTATTCTCATGCTCCCCTTCCTGATGTTTTTCGAGGTTAGAAATTTGCCTCTCAGAACTTTCAGCATCCTTCTTTTCATATTTGGAAAGACCTAAACCTCCCATCACAACGGGGAGACATCTTTTTCTATGCTCCTGAAACTTTAAAACAGAGGCCATGTCCTCAGGTGCTAAAGATCTAATCTGAACTAGCACTTCCCCATAGGATCTCGCCCCTCGGAAAATATCATCCGAGGGTGAACACTCATGTTCAAACTTCTTCAACCCACAATTTGACAAATGGGTGCTTACAATTTTCTAAGGATCATGCTTTTTATACTCAATAGAGACCAAACTCAAGTCTTCTAAGGTTGCAGCCTCAACTTTAACATGTCCAAAATCCAATAAATAATAAGCATTTAGTTGAACGGGGAAAAACAACCATACCTTCTTCGATGATGCTTTGAGCTCTTTATCTACTCCGCCGATCACTGTTTGTCGGGAAATCTCGCGACAGGCCAGCTTTTCGGGGATGAACAGTGGTAGCGCAAGAGGGGGAACATTAGCTCCGAACACTTTGAAGTAGGAAAACTCTGCGTCTACGTACCAGTCCGCGATGCCACTCAGATTTGTAGCAATGCTATCCGAGATGCGAGGTGGCGAACGACAAGAAATGGAGATGTGCAGGGGCACCATCACCCAGTTGAAAATTTCGTAAATAAAATTTTCCACTTTATCCTCCCACAGCTTGTCGTGATACTTGTGTACAGCTTTTGCGTGAGTAGGATTCCAAGCCCAATTCATCAAAGGGAATGGAGTCATGGAACATACTGCATCCATGATATACGCAGACATGAAAAATGCTGATGGTTTCCCATTGGCCTTTTGCTCCCGATATTCGGTGACCCTTTTAAACAAGTTGTCTGAGAGCATCTTCGCCCAGTTGAATGAGCAACCTTCAGCAACCCGAAATATGAGAGGCACCCAAGAGATATAAAAATGTGATGTATCCTCTCACCCCTAAAGTCGACAGGTCATCATGGCCACATATTTATATTGTGGATCCAAGGAATCGATAGAATATATGCCCTTGTCATTTGCTCCGAATTTTGCGGTGCGGGAAACCCAATCTTTAATCAAACTAGGCATGGTTTTGTCATATTCAATGCACTCCTTCTGTTTAAACTTCTCCAGGAAATCAGCATCATACGTGTATTCAGATTTTGACGGAAGTTTATACATGCCTTGGATGTGCTCTGGCCTAAAAGTCCTGACCGCGACCCGCTGATCGTTTAGGATAGTTCTGGTGGGCAAGTCTATATGATCCAAAGCCCATCAGATCATATCATAATAGGGGAGAAACCGTGGTCTGGTTGCTATCTTATGCATTCCAGATTGAACAACAATTTTATATTTAGTGTTCAAATCATCCTTTTCATTGTCATCGTCGTCGAAATCTGAATAATTTACCAACTCAGTTTGTATAACATCTGAAACAAACAACCAGCTAGGTATCGAACCACCACTCCGAGGTGAAGTGTCAGAAACAGAATCTGTACCTTGCCCTACAACCTCGACATTCACCTTCGTAGCTTTCCGTGGAGCCATGGTTGAAGTTTGCTTTTTCGTTCTTCTGTGATAGACCTGTGTATACATGAAAAAATTAGTTCATTCGCAGAAAGGCGTGCTCTGTATGCTTATGAGAAATGTTTAAAATAAAATGAAACTCCCGTATATATTTGACAACTCTGTACTATTCGAATTAAGTCTGTCAAATCGCAATTAGAAACAATTTATTGCGTAAATCCGATCTTGTTTATTCGTGGATTTACCCTAATTCTTCATTAATGTCATCAATGTTTGGCGGCTTGACAAGCAGTCGGAGTATGGTGAGCAGCAGGTGTTTTGGGAAATGCGCAAACCTCGATGCGTGGGATGGGACGCATCTCGTTTTATTTTAAAATTTCAAATCTTAGCAACTTAAATAATTTTCTCACTATTCGCTTCATCGTGAATTTCCTTCTAACATTTTGACTCTTCAACTTGCGAGGCTGCGAGGGCCGACTTGGATCAAATTAATAGTAATCATGATTTGGAGCGTCATTAATTGCATAATTAATTTATTCGCCATATCGCGACTCGGAAGTTCGAAGACAGATTTTTGGGAGAATGGTATGCCGAGTCGTGATACCGCGATGTGGCGATAATTAAGGCTCAAAACACGGAAAGAAAATCTTAGATTAGGTTACTAATTAATCTTTCCATAATCATGTCGCAACCTTGTGAGTCGGGATTTTAGATGCCTTAACTTTATGAAAGAAAGTGGCGAGTGGCAAAATGCCGAGTACCAAATTTAACCATGGTTGGTTTTTTGACCTTTAATCCATGACCAAGGTTATCACAAGAATTATAGCGTTCGTGGCTCTCAGGGTTGTAAGAATTGAAACTTGAGTTTGACGAATGTCGATATGCGAACTCTCGACAACGTCCACTCATGACTTACAAGATTTACCCTAGTTAATGTCTTGGGCAGAAATTGAAAACGATTTCGCCATTTCGTGACTCGGGACGTGTGGACACAAGGTTTTAAAGTATTTGACCTGTGAGACCCCAAAATAAAACAAAAGAGCGAACATACTCGCGAAAATGGATTTGTTTTGAAAGTAGAAAACATTGTTGTCCAGGCAACAAGATTTCAGAGTTTTAAGATCACGGAAGGAACAAGAAAATCAATCTTAGATTTTAAGTTTCGAAAATTGAAAATTTTTCGGAAGGTATAAAAAAAAAAAAAGAGGGCGGCTCCAACAACATACTTAGGCAGTTTTTGGAGCGAGGGTTGTCGAATTGGGGGGATGAAAATTGGAAAAAAATGAAAAGTGTTACATATTCCTGGAAATTTAAAGAAACATATATATGTGTGAAAGATTATATGTCGAATTTGAGTGAGTGATTTATGTCATACTTTATTTTGAAAAAGAAAAAAAGAGAATAGAGATAAAATAAACAGAATGACTTCACATTCAACATAGTTGAAGATAAAAAATCCAGGAAGACATAAATATATAAGGAGACAAAAGAATAGTTTTATTTGGAATATATGAAAAAAAATAATAGTTTGTTACATATCGTATGAAATGTAAATGCATTTGTCATATAGACTGGGATTGGGGCTCCTGCGGACCATAACAGAAATAGTAGTGTGGAAAGAAGTTGGACACGCTAGAATGTAATACCTGAAAAGTAGAAATGTGCAGATTAGTTTTTGTCTATAGATTTATACTCAGAAAAGGAATAACTGGATTGATAAAGAAATGACTATCGCTATACACTTACAGGGATGGTACGTGTAATTAATTTTTGTGTTTGGTTGATCATTCCTTTCCCTACTGGTTTTTTTGGGCATTCCACTTCAATAACTGGATTGATACACAAAGGATTTATGCATTTGCCTATTGGATTTCATGGCTGATCCACTTCAAGTTATCTTCAATATAGCTTCTCAAGGGGGCAATGTTGATGTCATTGCGGATTCGAATGTTGAAAACTTCATTTTCTAATTCTCTTAGATAAATTGAAAGTTCACATAGACCTTCATGAATGTCTCCATTCTATAGTGAATACCCGACTAGCCAGTTGTGCACCTCTTCTTCATCATATTCAACAATTCTGTAAAAAAATTCTAAAGACAAAGCCTTCAAATTATCAACTTGTTGATCAAGACCTTGCTTGGTTAACGTCAGTGAGCTGAGGATTAATCTGGGGTCCTGGAAGCCATTTGTCTTTCCTGCTAAGTCTATTTTGGTGAGCTTTGTGAATAATGTTTTTTTCTTTGATATTGCTTGCTCACATGATTTCACAATTAGGTACAGGTTATTTACTTTCTGTTTCCAGCATGCTTCTAATTGAGTGATCCTTTTTTTGGATGGGAGATCATGTTGTGTTCTTCTTGTCTCTGGCATGTTGTTGACATGAAAGACGAAATGGATGACTGAGTGCACATAGAAAGTTCATTCTTTAAATCCGTCTGCAGAAGTAGGAGCAAGTTATGTGCCCTTCTTCCCAGGGAATCCATATTCCGTGATGTTTCCTAGGCCTTGGCAATCAATTCTATTATTTTGTTGATACGTTTCTCGACATATTGTCTATAGGATGCGACGAAGTTGAAGGACCCTTTTAGATTTGTTGCAGGGGTGCACATAGTCGCAGGCATGGCTATTTCCAAGGAACTACCAAGAAATGGCATAGGAAACAAAGCTTCCTCTAATTCCTTAATCTGGTTCTTTAGTCTGGCATTTTCAGCTTCAATGACTCCAATGGAATCATGAAGAGAATCTTCGGTTGCCCTGTGAAGTTAAGAGATTTTGGATGCATGCATATTGGCAAGGTCAAGTTCTAAAAGATGTTTTATTTTCTTATTTTTTACATCTCTTTTTTCAATGATTAATTTTTTTTATTTGGATTCAAAAATAGCGCTCCGGAATATGAAGGATTCATCTTCGTCAAAAATGTCGATACCAACTGTTGGTCACTATAATTGCTTAATTGACTCAAACAACCAAGTGATACATAAATTATCAACCCAGGGGAGTCTTTTATTTCAAATATAACCACACACTATATATGCTCAATTCCAAAAGAAACTTACAGTTGTAGTAAAAGAAACTACACTAATCACACTTGCCTTGCATGAACTGAAGTTAGGATTTAAATCACAGGAAAACCACCTACCTATTTCAGATTTTAAAGATTAATCTAAAGAATCCTGTATTACATTTAAAAATAACACTTGCAACAGGAAAGAACAACTATTCTGCAACCAGAGAACAGGACCCTTATCCTCAAACAGAGACTTCAGTGCTTGTTTCTGATTAACACTCTTTCATGAAAACAGTAATGCAGAGAAAATTAACTCTATCTAGCAGAGAACAAGGCCATCTAATTCCTTCCTTTCTAAGCAGGAACTTTTAGCCCTATTTCTGATTAGCACACTTGTGAAAAGTAATTGAGATCTACAGAGAACAGGATAGTCTGATTCCTTCCTTTCTAAGCAGGAACCCTTAACCCAGTTTCTGGCTAGCACACTTGCAGAAATAAATGAAGTCTACAGAGGGCAGGATGTTCTGATTCCTTCCTTTCTGAGCACGAACCCTTAACTCAATCTCTAGCTAGCACACTTGCAATAGTAATGGAAATCTATAGAGAACAGGATGTTCCGATTCCTTCCTTTATGAGCAGGAACCCTTAACTCAGTAAGAGGCTAAGTATGGAATAAGGGATATATGCATCATAAGAAATTTGTAGGGCCCCGAACAATAGAAACCCGTTTCTAACCCCACCAACCCGACAATGCACGATGCACAAACTGTACATGCTCTATAAATTCTCAGCCACCTGGCAAGTCCGCTTGTCAATTTGTATATCACGGAACTGTATGTGCTATTTGTAAGATAGGAAACAATAGAGGCCTATTTTTTGACCCCTCCCATCCGAGAACCCACAAGTATGGAATGTGATATTGATACACTATCTATAAAATATCATGTCCATACTTTATAAGGGAACATATTTATTTTTGCCTTGTTTCTACACACACTGATCTAGTAATCACAGACTTGGTGTTGCACATGAATTATGAAATGTGCAGTGGGAGTCGGACGGAGCCCTTTGCTTTTCTTAGGCAATTTTGAACCCGCCAGCCCGAGAACCCAATTTCTATATGGCGTAAATCGACCCAATGTACAACCCACAAATATGTATTGCTCATTTCTGGGAGCTGACCAACCCTGGAGTAGAATCTTGAGACGATCACCTTGAAAATACGCTTCTCAATTTATTATCATAAGATATTTGCAAGGCACCGAACACTAGAGCGTTGTTTTTGACCCCGCTAGCCCGCAAGTCTGCTTCTCAATTTGTATATCGCGGAACTTTGTGTGCTACTTATAGAACACCGAAAAATAGAGGCCTTCTTTTGAACCCGCCCACTCGAGAACCGCGATGCCAAACCATGTACTTTTAGACTTGGCCATTCCTTCCTTGTTTGCTCTTCCCCGTGGTCGTTACCTTCGCACATGTGCATGATAAAAAATATTGTTTATATATATATATATATGTGTGTGTGTGTGTGTGTGTGTATGTCTTCTTTCTAAAAATTTAATGCTAACAGGTCATCGTGTAGCTACCATCTAAGTTGTCATTGATGCACGCAAGGCTCGAGAAGTTTTTCCATTAATGAAATTTTTGTGAAGCATTTTCTTCTCCCTTCCCAGTTTTAATTTCAAATGCCATGGAATGTCATTCACACATCGCCAGCTTGCCTCGTTCA
>JASDQU010189936.1:7989-19193 GCA_032191745.1 Picea mariana
CCTTTAGTTGACCATTTGATAATCTTTGGCAGTCCAGTCTACATTCATATACCTAAAGAAAAGAGGACTAAGTTAGAGCCCTCCGGAAAGAAATGAACTTTTGTGGGATACAATGAAACCTCAAAAGCATACTGAATTTATGTACCAGGGAAAAAGTTCATTGAGGTCGGCAGAGACGTGACTTTTCACGAGGAAGCAATCTTTCATCGTTTTAGAGAACTTCCATGTGATACAGAGGAGCAGGTAGCTCCATCTTCGGGACCTTTAGATACACCACTACCAGATGAGAAGAGGGAGGAGACCATAGAGCCTTCAGTGTATTCCATAAGGGATTCTGTTGAGTTTCTCTTAGAGAAACCTCTTGTTAAAAGGAAGTCAACTTGGTGTCGAGAAATTCTAAAGGAAGCAGAAAAACATGCAACACCTAAAGGTACCTTTAGAGAAAGCAAGAAACTAGATAAGTTCTCTAACCTAATAGCACAATTGAATCTTGTGATTGACTCAGAACCTTCCACTTTTGAAGAGGCCTCCAAACATAAAGTGTGGAAGGATGCCATGATAGAAGAGTACGATTCAATATTAAAGAATGATGTATGGAAAGTGGTCCCAAGACCTCATGGAAAATCAATGGTAACCTCTAAATGGCTTTACAAAATAAAACATGCAACAGATGACGGTGTTGAAAAATTCAAAGCTAGATTTGTGGCTCGTGGCTTTTCTCAGAAAGAAGGAATTGACTATGACGAGATCTTTGCTCCTGTTGCCAAGTATACTTCTATCAGAATCAGTATCTATCTTGCTTCAGTTTTTTATTGGAAACTTCACCAAATGGATGTTAAGACTGCCTTTCTCAATGGTGAAGTTGAGCAAGAAGTTTATATTGAGCAGCCTGCGGGTTTCATGATCCATGAGAAAGAATCACATATCTGCAAACTCAAGAAAGTCTTGTAAAGATTGAAACAAGCTCTGAGAGCTTAATATGGAAGAATTGACAGTTTTCTATAGAGTCTTGGGTTCTCCAAGAGTATAGCAGATCTTAATCTTTATATAAAGATTGTGCAGAATCATCATGTTATCTTGGTCTTATATGTGTATGATTTGTTCCTTACTAGAGAGGAACATATTATAGCTTAGACTAAGAGGAATTTATCAGCAGAATTTGAAATGAAAGACTTGGGTCTTATGCATTACTTTCTTGGCTTAGAGGTGTGGCAGAAATCGAGTGAGATCTTTCTCTCACAAAGCAAGTATGCAATTGATGTGCTTCGTAGATTTAGCATGATGGACTGTAAGTCCATGTCCACACCTATGATTTCTAACCTGAAGAAGTTACATGATCAAGCTACAGGTTCAGATCTAGAAGACCCCACCATATATCATCAGATCATTGGGTCCTTGATATATCTAGTACATACCAGATCAGACATTTGTTATGTAGTGAATGCCCTCAACCGGTTCATGTGTGAACCGAAACATATCCATATGGTTGCTCCTAAGCATGTTCTTAGATATGTTTGGGGAACTATAGAGTATGGGCTCAGATATACTTCTAGTGGAGGGGTAATGCTTCATGGTTTTACAGATTCAGATTGGATGGGCAGTACAGTGAACCGGAAGAGTACTTCCGGATATTGTTTCAGTTTGGCTTCAGATATGATCTCCTGGTCCAACAGGAAATAGGGCTCCATAGCTCAGAGCACTGCAGAGGCAGAATACATTGTTGCAAGTGGTGCTAAGAGAGAAACAATGTGCCTTAGAAAACTACTCTCAGATTTTTTCAGTGCTAAGTTGGAACCCACAGTAATCCACTGTGATAACCAGAGTTGTATAAAGCTCTCCGAGAATCTGGTGTTTCATGACAGATCGAAACACATTGAGATGAGATATCACTATGTTTGGGACATGGTGCAGAAGAACATTCACAGTATTCAGTATGTTCCGACAAAGGAACAAACTTCAGATATTTTGACCAATCCTCTGTCCTTGACAAAGTTTGTGTACTTTCGAAACAGACTTTGTGTTGCTGAGAATGCCTCTCTTGCTAAGAGGGAGTGTTGAAATTAGTGTAGCTGCAAGAGCCATTCTCCGGGAGGATGGCATAAGACATTAGCTGAGATCTAGGGCCCCCAGTGCACTCATGGGGTTTTCTTGGTTTGGGACCAAGCAGTTAGAGCCATGGCAAAATACCCTAGTGAGGGCCCCCAGTGTATTACTAGGTTCCAGGGAATCCTTGCTCGGTAATTGGATTGATCCTTGGATGTGTTCCTTGGTGGTTGATGATGTAAGTCCCTAGATGTGTTCTAGGGCCCCTGGATGTGTTCCAGGGAATTCTTTCTTAAACACTTGGGTTGATCCTTGGTCTTGTACCTTGGTGGATGAAAGACCCTAGATGTGTTCTAGGGTACCCTGGTCTTGGACCAGGTAGTTCTTGGTTGGGTACCAAGATGTGATGATGTGTGATCTTCTTCTTCTCTCCCGGGATGGTTCATGAGACCTAGGAGCAACTAGAAGATGGACATGACCACATCATTGGTTTCTCCTTGTACGCACGATGATAAAAGCTTATAAGTTATCATGAGACATATGTGGACAGTTTGCCTTTGAATAAGTCCCCTTTGACTTTGTCTTGCAACCTCCCCTTGCTTGATTATTTTTCTCCATCTTGCTTGATATTGAGTTGGTTTTCTATAAGTCACTTTGACTTATTTGACTTTGTGATTAATATTTTAAGTAATTCAAAAATTAATTTATTAATTTATTTTATTATATAGGTTTTTAATTAAACCTAAATTCTAACCCTTCCCATAACTATAAATTAAGACCTACCCCTCTCTCATTTAACACTCTCACTTTCTCTCCTCTTCTAAGTCTGATTTTATGCGACTATCTTAGATTGGCTCTTGTGTTGGGTGTATGACCTTCTTGGTGGACTCTCTCTCTTGTTTGAGGTGTTGCCTCTTGAGTTTTTGTTCCTCTTGTTGGTTGGTGGTTATCTCTGGTCCTCTTTCTGCTAGGTGGTGGAGCCACAATCCTCCCTCCTGCTGTGTATGAGTGTCGCGGACCTGCGGGAGGTGTCATGACCTTATTTGGGCCTCCCTTCTTGTTGTCGCTTTGTTTTGTGAGGGTGTCGTTGCTTCCTAGCAGCCCTTTGGCTCCTTCACTCTTCCTTCTTGTTGTCGTTGTATGTTGTGAGGGTGTCAATGCCTCCTGGCAACCCTTTGGCTCCTCCCCTTGTGATTGGTGGGGTTATCACTTGTTGTTGATGTTTCCTTCTACTACAATTTACTAGTTTATGCTTTAAGGTTTTTATACTACAATTTGTATTGAATAGTTTTGGTTGAGCCTTCCTTATGGTTTTTGGGGTTATCTATATCAATCATTTCTCTTGTTGAGTTCTGCATGTTAAATTGTCCACTTATTGATCATGATGAGATCCAACCCTTGTGGGTTTGATCCATGACTTTCATAGTTTTTTCTGAGCATATAGAATGAGGACAACCATACATCAGGTACCTCTTTCTTTTATTTTGCTAAGGTAAAGTTCAGATCTGATTCTACTATTGTTTACTTATGTTTCTAGCTTAATTTAATATTCAGAAATGTTATTTTTATGTTCTTGATGAGTCCTAGATTAAGTCAGTTCTCTTTAGCATATTCAATCTTGTATTTTTAGTATTTCATCTACTTCAGATTTTTTGTTTTAAAGTGTTGATCTGTATGTACTGTAGAGTTCAATTTTTGAAAAAATATCTTCGGTTTATTTTCCCTAAAAATCTAACAATGTTCCTAAGCCAAGGGTCATGGGGTTTTTCCAATATGTTATAATATGTTATTTGTGGGTTATGGGATCTTTCCATTATGTTATTTATTTAATGTTGTTTCTTTCTACCTCATTAAAGGGGCGTTGTTTCGCCTGGTAGAGTTTATGAATGTCTGTGTTTTCAGTGGTGAAATATTCCACCTAGCTTGTCCCAAGCTTGGTCTCAGGGATGCAATACTCCCCCACACCATTCTACTTCAGATCTATTCAGTTGCAGGAGGGTTCTACACTAGCCATAGGTACAGGAGGAGAGAAGGTGCACCATTGGGGTTTTTCTAGCAAGGGGGGTGCACCATTCTTTGAGGGAAGTTCGTTCCAAGAGATTGGAAGGGCATCGACAGATTCTAGCACCTGGGTTTTCATTGCAGGGTCTTGGCCATTATATCTAGTGCATTCCAGAGGATTTTCATGTGTCATTTGATTTATTGGATGCATTGGACGAATTAGAGAGAATGAGGGCATTTTTGAGATTCATATCTATTCAGTTTGGAAGGGTTATACTTCAGATCTGACTTGGAGACTTCACCTAGTGACTTGCAGTGTCCCGATCTATATTCCTAGGAAGTTTCGGGGCATTTGGAGGCCTCCTTCATCAGGGCCGAATTATTGGGCACTTCAAGGTTTCGGGAGGGCGCAACTTCATTGGAGGATTCAACATTTGGTGGAGTTATCCATAGCATTTCGGCCTGAGACTTCAGGAGGGGGATCCTATCACCTCGATCTATCATTTTGTCGAGTTTGGACTCATTTGGAGGCTCCCTTCAGTTGGGCCGATTTATTGAGGGTTTCAGTCTTCTACTAGAGCGTGACCTTTCGAGTGGGGGTTTGGTACTTCTTACGACTCAGATCTCTTATTGTATTAAGTCTTCATTGTGTATTCAACCTTTGGAGGCTTTCATCTTCTTCCCAGGGAGAATTTTGTAGCAACTCTTATTGTGTTTATTAGATCCATTTGTTGATCATTCCAGATTGGCCTCACTTTGTATTAGGTTCTTGCTCTTATAATAATAAAGGTCAGATCTTTGCTATTGGTTCCATATCTGGTGTATATTGTATTTCCATTGGTTATGTTATCAGATCTATGTGTGATAATTGAATATAAACCCTAAGGTCGAATTTATGAAGTTAATTTGCAAGTAAACATCCAAACATAAGTAAATCAACAAAGTGTTTGATGAAATGCCACAACCAAAATAGTTTAAAAACACATGCAAAACGTGATGTTCCTGGCATCTTGGCTTGGGAAGATTACACTGGTATCATAGCTTAAACTCCTGCCAGCCTGAAGGGTCTCTCATAGGTATAAATGGATAGATGGGAGATTGACTTAGCACTACGAGAGTTGATAGCCAGCATAAAACATAATGGAGAACGGATTAGAAAAATGAAAAAGGGAATAGTTAATGGATGGAAGGAAGAACATAGCACTCCTACACCCATTAGGAGCAGGAAAATTTGCTACAGCTGCAAAGTTCCTTGGGAACCCAATCATAGATGTAGGGGTAGGGGTAAGAAGCACATTATTGAGGTGCACTATGACAATGATGATGAGGTATGTGAGGATGGAGAGATAGATGCTTATTTGGAGAAATCTGATGATGATAGTGACTCTTGCACAGAGGCTAGTGATTATTGCACACTTGAGGAGGATAGTGACCCTTGCGCATTGGAGGGACGGTTGGATGGACAGGATGATAACATCGGTGTTTTAGCAAACATATCACATACTATTGATGACCTTACACCTCAGTAGAGTGGTGACACTAGTGAGGATTCACACATGTTAGCACCTAGATATGACGAGCTTCCTTTGTTGACCATGACACATCTGTCATATTTCCAAACACCTATGATAGCCACATCACATGAGGATAATAGTAAAATAGAGGAGTCGTACGTGAGGGATGCACACCATGGAAATGTAGATCCCCAGATCCAGGAGGAGATAGAGGATGTACAGACAGTTGACCTTACACACCAACATCAACATGAGGAGAGGGGATCACTTCTTGTGGAGGCTCCACTGTTTGATCAGACTGTGGAGATTGACAGTCGGATGGGACACTTGCTTTCAGGATCATCCTGCAGTGATGAGGATGTACCCTTTATTGGTCAAGATGACCATAACATGCATCTGGACACATTTATATGGGATCCAAGCGCAGATGATAGTAGCAGGGTGAGTGCACTGGAGGATACAACTGCTCATACATGATACTGTGTGATTCATAGGGAGATAACATCTAGTGATGGGGTGCAATGGCATACAGGAGGACCCACTAACACAATAGACAGTGGGCAACTCAACACTTTATCTTCTGCAGAGAGTGTTGTTGGGGATTCCAGTGATGGCACTAGCAGTGAGAGACATGAGCAGGAACCTCAACATGACTATGATCATGAGTCACACTACTTGACAGGACAATTGAGAGTCAGTGAGGATATGATCATGGTAGCCACTAGGTGCATTGATGACATGCATGCATTAATGGCAGATTACTGCGGGAGGGCATCAGTGGCACATGGTAGTTCAGATGAGGGATTTGTGATGGATGACTTTCATACTCTCAGGGAGAGAGTGTTTATGATGAGGAACGACTACCGACAATTGTTGACAGATAGGGACTACCTATTGGGGATTGACAATATGTATCATAGGGCCTTGAGGGAGTAGGAGGTGGAGGTGGACCGACTCACTCAGAAGTTGGAGAGCACTAGAGGATTCTTGAGAGGCACATAGACAACCCTTCAAGAATCAGAGTCCAGATCAGAGGAGCTTCCTGAGGAGATTTGTCAGAGATCCACTTCATCTATCTTAGTGGATACTCAGATATGTCATTTAGTCACATTACTAGAGGATGTTGGTGGTATAGAGCATCAGCTGATGTAGGAGCATGAGGAGTACCCAGGATCATTGATGAGTACGAGGAGCTATGATCGGGAGGCGCAGGAGCTACCCTCTACGAGGATCTTTGAGACAGTCAAGCACTCACATATGCATAGGGACTCTAGAGCTAGTGACAGTTTTGAGGACACTTCCATTTGTGTTCCGAGAGTGGTTGACCTTCATGTATAGGTTGATCCAAAAGTACACCCAGGATCTATGATGCAACATGAGTATACGGGAGATGACATGAGTATACCGGAGCATACCGTGAGGAGTGATAGCTCGCAAAGACATGCCAAGATGTATGGTGGGATTCAGAGGGGTATATTACCTTGCAGTGAGGAGACACATCTAGGGGAGCATGCAGATGTCACTCCTTTGCAGCAACACCTAGTTATGAGAGATCACCCTCATCGTATCAATAGTTGCATGGGAGATGAGAGATGGAGGTTGGTTGACCAGCAGTTGGAGGAGTTACTTCTGGTTGTACTGGATGGATGGGAGTCAGTGATGACTACAGGCGATTATTTATCATGGATACCGATGGACGAGCCTCTGGTCGAATCCTTGGGATTGACCAAAGCATGTGATATCTTCCAGTCCTACAGTCAGTTGTAGATGTTTCTGTTAGCCTTTCCTGACACTTTTATCATAGGCAGCAACATGAGGAGAGGTAGACAGTGTTTGAGGACATGGGGAGTGGCTAGGTCGAGACCACCTAACATGAGTGTTTTTACGACATCCTGCAGGATAGAGGTGGATCGTCATAGACAACCGGTGGAAACTTGGTGTGTGATGGTGAGCATCATATGCCAGGTGATAGCAGATGAGCATAGAGGGATTCTGACAGTGATCGGTCTGACACAGGATCAGTTAGAGGAGATTGGAAGTGATAAACTTCCAAGTTTTCCATGGGATCCGGGAGTTCATTTGGTTAGCAGGATGTTTCACTACATGATGACCCAGGTTGCACCAGAGAGCCACATACTCCACCTTGGGTTGGTTTGGAGTGGGCCTACAGGGAATTGCCTTATGGAACGAGGAAGTTTCTCCCTCTTGATCATCATGATCGGCATGGAGATGGTTGGACAGGTACTACTTCTACAGAGATATTTTTACAAATGCATTTTCCGGACAACAGGTCCAATTGCCACAGGTATTTCAGCTTGAGGATCTAGGAGTGGAGAATCTAGTATATATACAGGGAGCAGTTAGGCATGGTCAATGTAGTGCAGTGTCAGCATGGTGATCTTCGATAGAGACTAGCATGGGACCCGAGGATTGCAGGGTGGAGAATCTCACTGACTGACAAGGGTGAGTGGAACTTTGTAGGGGAAAGTTGTTTTGACTTTCCATTAGGCTTCAGTGTTGAGGAGAGCACATCACTTGAGGGTGTTTCACAGAGGTTTTGCAGTACCTCATTTTGGTATCCACATGTGTAGTTGAGGGAGACCGTGTTGATATTGGTAGGGACTTGGAGGATGGACTCATTCTAGGATGAGGCCATGTGTCGTGTGCAGGAGATTCAAGGAGTTGACATATTTCAGGACTATGCTTCACAGAGTATTGCAATTCATTTCCTGATATGGGACCCAGGGGGTGGAGTGTATGATAGTTCATCTCTGGTTAGGACCTACTGTGTGTCCCACAGGTGGACATGGGACCTTGGTATTGTATTTGGATGGGTTCAGTTATTGCTTAAGGACAAGCAATATTCTAGCAGGGAGGACTGTAATGTCCCCACTTTGGGACATCAGGGTATTACAGGATGTTATGATGACCAGAGTAGCCAGATGGGGATTAAGCGAGTACAGGAGCTATTGAGGGATATTTTGGGGTCCGTCTTGCATCGCTCATCCTATTTCATCATTATGATCCATTTCGCACAGATTGGATTTGGTTCCGTTGCATTCCGACGATTTCCATGATTTTGAGTATTTTAAGCTATAAGTTAATTAAATTCACTAAAGAGGTCATTTTGGGTCCAATACTTGGAGGAACCTCTCAGTGTAATAGCTCATTGGAATCAGGAGGAACAACACTACAGGATAGGATGATGAAAAGTGACTTTTAGTGGCCAGGGAAGCCACAAGGAGAGATAAGGTGTTTTTCAGAGGTAAACAGGTTAATTAATTAATTAAGTGATTTAATTAATTAAATAATAATTAATAAAATGAAAGTCACTTTGGAGGGACAAGGTGACCAGGAAGTATAAAGGAGAGGCAATGACCTCTATTCTCTGATTCATGTATGATTATCTTTGATATCTAGCTTCTAGCTAGTGAGCCCATACCTTGGGGGCTTTGAGGGTTTTGACTTGACAAACCCTAGAGGACGATTCAATGTTGAAAGATTCCACCTAGCTTGTCCCAAGCTTGGTCTCGGGGATGCAATACTCCCCCACACCATTCTACTTTATATCTACTTAGTTTCAAGAGGGTTCTACACCATCCACAGGTACAGTAGGAGAGAGGGTGCACCATTGGGGGTTTTCTAGCGAGGGGGGGGCACCATTCTTTGAGGGAAGTTCGTTCCAAAAGATTGAAAGGGCATCGACAGATTCTAGCACCTGGGTTTTCATTGCAAGGTCTTGGCCATTAGATCTAGTGCATTCCAGAGGATTTTCATGTGCCATTTGATTTATTGGATGCATCGGACGAATTGGAGAGGAGGGAATTTTTGAGATTCAGATCTATTCAGTTTGGAGAGGTTATACTTCAGATCTGACCTGGAGACTTCACCTAGTGACTTGCAGTGTCCCAATCTATCTTCCTAGCAAGTTTCAGGGCATTTCGGCCTGAGACTTCAAGAGGGGGATCCTATCACCCCGATCTATCATTCTGCCGAGTTTGGACTCATTTGGAGGCTCCCTTCAGTTGGGCCGAATTATTGAGGGTTTCAGTCTTCTATTAGAGTGTGACCTTTCCAGTGGGGGTTTGGTACTTCTTACAGCTCAGATCTCTTCTTGTATTAATTCTTCATTGTGTATTCATCCTTTGGAAGCTTTCATCTTCTTCCCAGGGAGCATTTTGTAGCAGCTCTTATTATGTTTATTGGATCCATCTGTTGATCATTCCAGATCGGCCTCACTTTGTATCAGGTTCTTGCTCTTATAATAATAAAGGTCAGATCTTTGCTATTGGTTCCATATCTAGTGTATATTGTATTTCCATTGGTTATGTCGTCAGACCTATGTGTGATAATTGAATATAAACCCTAAGGCCAAATTTATGAAGTTAATCTGCAAGTAAACATCCAAACATAAGTAAATCAACAAAGTGTTTGACGAAATGCCACAACCAGAACAATTTAAAAACACATGCAAAACGTGATGTTCCTGGCATCTTGGCTTGGGAACATTACAGGTAAATGTTCATGTGTTTGGAGAAAAAGAGTTTTATGTGTTTTATCTTAATCTAATGTACTTACTTGAAATGTAATGTATATACATGTAACATACTGTGATATTAGAAATACAAAGTTTGGATAGCATATTTTTAGATTTTGATACAACTTTTAAACATAATTTTTAATAGTATGGTTATGTGTATTGATATTGTAAATAATTTTTTCATAAAATGATATTAATTTTATGTGTTTTGATATTTTAAACAATCTTTTCATAAAATGATATTAGTTTTATGGAATTATATTTAAGAGAAAAAAAAATAAGCTATTGAATTTTAAACTTACCAAAACAAATCGTGATTTTTTGGTTTCAAATTCACTAATATTTATTGAAAATAATTACTTGTATTATGATTTGCAAGTTAACATCAAATCATAATTTTTTGTGATTATTCACTACAAAAAAAAYTGCATGGTTCAAGCTTGAAATTCATGGACACTTATTGAAAATAAGTGCTTGTGCTATAAATCGAAGTTGACATTTACTTTAAGAATTGTGGTTCAAGATAACAAACCATAGGTCTTGTGTTCCAATTTCACTAACATGTAATAAAAAAGATAACTAGTGTTGCACTGAGCAAGATTTTGCCAAATTGACATTCAAGTGACATTGACATTGACATTCAAGTGACCTTAATTTCAGAGAAAGCTCCTCAAGATCATTGTCCAAATTTCACCAAAATTTTGGTTAGTCATCTAGATTTTTATTAGAACCTTGTTAGAGTTCTGTTAGAAACCTCCATTATAATTAATTGTCATGGATTAAGCAACTTCTCACACCATACATCCATTGACTATTAACCCATTTGAATTTCCATTTAATTGACATTAGATGTATTGCTACGACAAATGAATAAGAAACATAACCCTAATAAACTAATACTTAGTTATTCATAATCATTAAAAAAACATATCACAATTTCCTTTAAAAAAACATATCACAATTTCCTTTAGCATTCCCTTTTCCCACTTTGAGGTATGCTACTATATAGTTGACACATTACATGCTACATACATAATGGCAAGGATGGCTTATAAATTATTATACAAATATTCTTATCATGTTAATATTAAAATGAGAGAATACGG
>JASDQU010189947.1:5290-15564 GCA_032191745.1 Picea mariana
AACTGATGGTAAAATAGAAGTGGTGAATAGAACAATAGTACATCTTCTTCATGGTTATTGCAACAAACATCCTAATCTTTGGGATGAGCACCTACACTACATTCAACATGCTTATAACTGGGCTAAGCACTCTTCAACTCAAACATCTCCATTTGTGGCATGTTTTGGTTATTTTCCAAAATCTCCTTTAGATTTTATCTTTGGGAAGGATATTTCTATTGATGGTCATTATGACATTGATAGAGAAAATAAGTTCATTGAAAAAATTTAGTTGGTGCATCAAATGGTACAAGAACAGTTGGAAAAGATCCAAGCCAAGTACAAGACAAGACATGACAAGCATCGTGTTGATCACAGTTTCCAAGTTGGAGATGAAGTTTCTCTTTACATTAGCAAGGAGAGGCTTAAAGGAGAAGGTAAAAAAATGAAACCAATTAGATATGGACCTTTCAAGATTCTTGAAAAGATTGGTAACAATGCCTTCCGTTTGGATTTGCCTCCTTATATGAAAATGCATGCAGTTGTTAATGTTGAGAATTTGAGATTGTATGAGCCTCCTTTGATTGATGATCAAGGAGAGCATGTTCATATTCCTTCCACAAATGACTTCTCGCTAGAATATCTTTCAGAATTGCATGAGGATACAATCCTTGATAGAAAGATAAGAACTTCAAAATGAGAGAATGTGGAATACCTTTGTGTTGGTCTTAAAGGCACAAATATAAGAAAAGATAAATGAATTGAGGTTGGAAAGGTGAGGGAACTGTACCCTCATCTTCAGATTGACTGAAAGTAGTCTTTTGGAGGTCCAAAAGCTTCCCAATGGGGAGGAGTGATCCAGGGGATCAAAAAATGATAAAAAATCAAAGTGCTATAAATTGCTCAAAAATGGATTCATTGGGTAGATCTCGTCCTCATGATCCCAAAGCAACTTGAACGGCTCAAATAGAGTCTGTATGCTTGAGATATCGTGTTCTGTCCACTTTTCCAAATAGGCAAAAAAAAATGTTGACTGTACAGTCCATACAGTCCGTATAGTCCACGTGTCAGTTGACCGTACAACTGATGTGGTAATCTAAGTGAGCAGGTGATGATGTGGAAAGGTGACCATGCAAGAGTTGACATGGACCAACTAGTGGTCGACACGTGTCAGTGTACAGGCGAATGGAAAGGTACCATGTGGCCCAACCAAGGGCCACCATGTGGCACACCATAATTTGTTGATGGTTTAAAATTTTTGGGACTCCATCGGAGTTGAACCCATGACCTCTAGGTGTGGGAAAATTCTTGACAAAGGATGAGCTACCAACTCGCCCACGCTTTTTTTCTTAACCCTATATGTGTTTTAAATTATTTGAATTGAACCTTAGTTTAATTCAGCAGGGGTCCGGGTCGAGGCTTGGCCCCATTAACCCTTGGTTACCACACTTCCATATGACCATCAAATGGGTGGATTTTCCAACGGTCAAGAAACAAGCACTTAAGTTTAGGTCGACGCTAGGCCACATGGGGCCACGCGACCGTAGCCTCCACCAGAAAAGGCGCCTATGCTCCATAACGATGCAACAATTTTCTTGAATTTGTGGAATGGTGCACGTACTGTGTTTTTGGCATGAAAAAAGCTCAGAGCCAGGTTTAGTCACACAGAGGTGCATTTTGGCGAGTAGGTACAACAAGCTATTGGGAAAAACTTCCAGGGAGTGTATTTTTCTCAGTTTTGGGCCGAACCAGGTGCAGGAAGAGCCCAACTAGGGGTTTGTGGACATTCTCAAGCCATTGAAGCCATCTATTTTGCATTATGAGCATTATAAAACAATGATTTTGAAACTTTTATCCTATAATGAAAATGATCCATTGGAAGTTGGACCAGGAGATGTATTCCAAGAGAGTGGTGAACTCCTTTATCATTTTGTTGTGTTATGCACTTACATTTGATGGTTGTTTATGATTATTTATGATTGTTTACGTTGTTCATGTTAAGTAAAAACTCATTAAGTTTACGTGCTTGCAAACTTGATCCAATTTCCTAAGTCACATAAATATTTCACTTGCAAATTTGTACACACAAACCTTTTTCATTTTCAGATCAATGTATTATTGTGTTCCTTGCCATATATCTATGTATTTTTTTTTTATATCTCTATTATATCTCTGCCTTCATATTGTTCCTAAAACAATCCGGATAAAAAAACTACTTTTATAAGGAGAGAGAGAAAAAAAACTACCTTGAATCCTTCGTTCGATGTCGATTCCCACCCTCGCTTCTTGAAGCACTCCTAATCTCTGTTGGAACTAGCCTGCAATATGAAACCAAGAATAAGCTGCTACAAAGTAGTTATGCATTCAAATAGCATATTTCATGTGCATATATTCAAGTATATATGAAACACATTAGCATATAACATGACAATGAATCAATAAACACACAATAGGAGGGAAATAGAACTCTTCTATTAATAACAATGTGAGAAAGGTAGTTACAACCTGATTCAAACTTCGGTACTGGTTCAGAGCCAACTGCCTTGGGTTCCTCCAAATACCTTCAAGGATCAACTTAGTGGTGAGGCTCTTCCTTTGATAACTCAACATGGATAGGAACACACCCTGTAGTTATATAGAGAAGGAAAGAACACTGGAAAAGGAGTTTCTAGGTATGGGATGCTACTCAGAGAATGAAGGGGTATAGGGAAGCTTGCTAAAAATTTCGAGCGCGATATTGCACCTCATCTCTCCCTCTCATCCATGCCCCTAATGGTGATATTATACCATCCTTGAGAGGTTAAGGAGGTTGAAATCCATTTAGTATGGGCCCATGGAAGTTGGGAAACAATCCTAACCGAAATCCCCGCCTGAAAATGTGGAATTATTTTATTTTTCACATTTTTTAAGGGAATCCATGGGTTGCAAGATAACAAGGCATGAATGTCCATGTGTTGCACAAAGGAAACCCTCGAATATAAGCAAAATTCATGTTTTTTTAAGTGAATTTGATGAGGGAAGTTGGGATTTTGATTAGCAATCTAGGGAAAAGGATTGGCCATGTCACAAATGCATAGATGTGGCAATTTGTGCTATAAAACTTATAGCCATGGCTTCATTTGATTTGGTTCTAGCTCAAGCAATCATGACAAAACCCAAAGATGTTGAGAAAGGGATAAAGGAATATGAAGATAAAATATCCTTGCTGGAAAATCAAGTAAGATATTAGAAATATGCACAAGGCTTCATATTCGAGTTTATCGAATATGATTTAGAAGTACACGATGAATATGTATAGTGAAAATATATTTATAGAAAAACTCAACATTTATAGGAATTAACTTTAAAACTACTAAAATTTCATAAATACATTGAAACCATAGAAAATTACTCAAGAGTAGGCGCAATCGCACTATGAATCACTAAAAAAGTGTCAATAAATAATGGGTAAAATCCTCCTAAGATCCATATTTTGAGTTAGAAAGAAACCACAAATATTGAACAAGGAGTTTGGTATTGGGAAGTATTAACTAAAAAAGTCTAGGAAGAAGCATAGGAATAATGTGTAAAAAGTTTCAAAGGTTGGATTCTTATTGAGAAGCTAGCTAAAGAATATCACTTGCCATCCTTTGGAATACCTAATAGTTTTCATCACCCAACTCATATTGCACAAACATTGGAGGAGTCATTTTCACAAGTTAGGAGTCAAATTTACAAAGTGTTACAAAAACTTGCATGAAGTTGTATCTCATAAAGACAACAAAATATATTGCTCAAATTTGACTTGTTTTTCCAAAATTAGAAAAAAACATTGATAGAATAGCTAGAAGTTTGACTTTTATATGGGCCCCACTTGATCGGCATGTATTTTTATCAAAGTGACCTTAGTAAAAATTTATTTGAAGCTTGGAAATTAATGAAAAGCAAAAGAAAGAAAATAACCCAAGTACATCAACTGGTCTTGGAGGTAGTTAGGTAAATTAAGGAACTGAGTTATGATAACTAAATTTCATCTATATTAATGAGAGGAGAATCATAAAGAAGGGGATTTTTTATCCCTAACTTTTATGTGGGACTATTTTTTCTTAAGTAATATTGAGAATCCATTTGACCAAGATTTTGGAGGAGTTTCATTCCTACTCTATGTGAGTTAGGAACCATTTTGTGGTTGTTCAGTGTGGGATGTGCTGTAAGAATTTTCATTGAATTTCACTGACTATCCTTGAATGTCATTTGTGGTTCTTGTGATCTTTCTTTCCAAAAAGATTGTGCTAATATGTTGTAAGAATTATAATTTATTTTCACATACTATTCTTGAATGTCATTTGTGGTTCTTGCTATCTTTCTTTCCAAAATATTGCGATGTTATGAATATGAAATCACAATTCATAATTTAATTGAAGACTATTCTCCTTTGGTTACATATTATTTGCTTATATGTTTTATTAGTAATAAATAATTGCTTCTTGTTCTTAGAAATAGATTGGTAATTTTATTTTATATTCATTCACTTCATGGTTAACATTAGAGGTAGATTTATATTAGCATTAGAACATTTACAATATATTATTTACACCATTTGAATCTTACATCCTATAATTTAATCTTCAATTAGTAAATCTCATCAAAAGGTTGTCGAGCATGTTACCCCCTCACATTATGGGTAACTATGGAGATCATGTCTCGAGGCCCAAAATTATCAGACATGGATTGATAAGAGAAATATTGAATAGCATATCCCCGCACGGTCACTCCCATTCATTAATGCACCACCATACATCACTGGAAACAAAGCAACATCCATCACACCGACTTGGCCCCAGAGGACAACAGGTCTTGCTTCATGAGGTAATAATTATGGTATCATGGTAAGTGTTGTTGATATTATGGTAACTGTAGGAGGTATTAACCTCTACGTGTAACCTTGACAAGACTAGAATATTTCGAGTAGCAAGAGAAACCCTAAAGCATTGGATAATAACGCTAGAAGAAAAGTTGGCTCAAGAGATTAATTATATTGAGTTATTAGTCTCCAGGAAGAGAAGTCGACCCAGTCAGGTGATTTGGAGCACTATATATAAGAGGGATCTAGATCTCATTTGCCACTCTCACTCTCACAACTGCATAAGACCAGTGGTGCACAATCTTGGAGAGGAGCTGCAACTGTAGCTGCTGTAGCTGGAATTTTCAATTTTGGATTGGAATTTCTCTTGGTTATGGTTTGGAATTTATGCTTGGTATGTTATCTCTGGAGAGAGGTATKCTACCTTGATTGGCTATTGGTTCTAGGGTTTTATTCTAGAATTATTCTCTCTATCAAGGTTAAGGTGCTCGAGGGTGGCATTTGTGCCTATGGTTGGGTGACAATATTGAGATATTGTTTATGGTGAAACAAGCACACCTACTTTTCTAATAGGTTATGGGCCCACCCTATATTCAGGCAGTCTAAATATTGGAAGATAGATTGGGAGGATTTGCTCAGTTACAGTTGTAGTTGCAGTCAAATTTTTTGTTGCAGCAACGAAACCCTAACCCTCTTGTTAATGCACCTTAAGTGAAGATATTGATCTAATTCCTGGATAGCCTAGTACTCCCTATCCTAGCGCACCTCCTAGTACTCTCAGCAAGCCAAGATGTCAAAGGTTGACCAAGTCAAAGTCAAAGGTTGACCAATTCAAAGCAGGCATGACTTAATCTATGAAGTCAAAAAACAAGTTAGAAGGGGCTTCTAAMTTCAGAGCATGGAAGACAAGGATTGAMCTCATCCTTTCCAAGAATAAAGTGTTGGATATCATGAAAGGCAAGATCATGGAACCACAGTTTGAAGAAGGAAAAGAGAAGGAACCYTAGAACATTGTRGTTATGGAKAAGTTCAAGGAAAATGACATCAATGCTATGAGTATCATAGTGGAYTCTATAAAATACCACTTGATACCCTACATCTCTGATCTTGACTCATCTAAGAAGATGTACGATGCCCTAACTATCCTCTTCTTAGTCAGAAACATTRGACAAGTAATGAATCTGAAGAATGAGCTCTATGACATGAAAATTAATGATGATGATAGGATAACATCATACTTTGTGAGAAGCTCTCAGTTAAATATAGTACTACAAGTTATTGAAGAAATTATCTCAGAAAAGGAACTGGTAAATATAGTACTCAATGGCCTTTCTAAGACATGGGATGCATTTGCCGCAAGCATGAACAGAAGAAAGGAGTATCCCACATTTGAATAACTTTGAACTTGTTGTGCACAAGAATAATTAAGGATCAACACAAAAGATAAATCCCAAAAGAAATATGATGATCAAGCCTTCACAACAAAATTCAAGAATTTTAGGAATAATAGGAATTTTGGCTTAAGGAAGAAACAAAACCAAGAAAAGGATATGTCAAAAATACAATGCTTCAACTGTCGAAATATGGTCACTACATGAACCACTGTCCTGAGTTAAAGAAAAGGAAGGAAACCGATGAAGCAACAATTGTCGAAGAAAGGGAACCCTTAAAGAAAGCCAAGCATGATAAAACAGACTTCTTCTTCTAGTCAAGGTAACAATATTCTTCTATAACATAGTTCTTGTACATACCATTTTTACATAGTTCCTATACATATCATGCATATCTATTTCCTAGAAGAAAAGATGGTCAATGAAACAATACCTATGAAAGAATGACAAGGTAATGATTGCTATTACGATGACTACAAGAAGATGAAATACGTTGGCAAATTCCTGAGGAATCTATTATATAAGTAACAACTACCAGATAAGCCGCAATCATAATCAAACTTGAAGAGACCTGAAAGGAGTCAAATCATAAAGAAGTCATTAATAAAGAGGAAATTATAATAAAGACTTGTGACACTTTGCAGAAGGAAATAAGGATGCAGACGAAAGCATGGACTCTCTTATATGGAGGGATTTGATTAGAAAATTCCAAAAGAAGAGCATGCATTCATGCATGAAGTTGAGATTATGAGGGAGCTAATCCTAAATGATATGATCCATTGAATAATATGTGAATCTTATGAAGCATTTTTCCATGTTCACCATTGATATTAGCAGCCATGATAAGCAACACATGTTCAATTTGACTCTAGAAGAAGTCTTCTTCGAAAAGAAGTCTTAAGTATCCTTGGTTGTCCATCTACATCTATGTTCCTATGATGAAAGGAAGAAGTTGGAATCTTCAGGAAGAAAGAGCATGGAATCTACAGAAGACTCCATGGACCCCAAAGTTAAAGAGAAACATGAGGAAGAACATGAACATTCCAAGAAAGAAAGAAAAGACCGAACAACCAATTATTATACTGAGAATCATAAGACTCCGAGCTTGGTTTGAACCCACTAGAAGAAATCAAGCAAAAGAAATGGAAGTTGTGATGAAGAACAATGTATGTAAGAAAATGTAAAAAAAAAAAGACTTATGAATAGAAGCATTGTGAGATTCAAAACTAGAGCTTCTTCCAGAAGGAAGGAGAAGATTATGATGACAACTTGTTCTGGTAAACCAAATATACCTCTTGCACTATCCATGGATTGAAATTTACATGTAAAAGAATGTTCTTCCCAATAAAGCAAATTGAGAAAAAAGCTTATAGCAGAAATAGACCCATGTATGAAAATGGAAGAAGACCTTGTATAGATTCAAGAAACTTGATGCAGAGTATCTCATATACAACAAAGTGTGGCGAAAAATTCCTATGACAGAGAAAGTGTATCAGAATGGTTATTTAGAATTCTGGGATGATGGATTGAAAATCCATGGCTAACTCCCATGATAACATATCTTAAGAAGTTAATGTGGTTCGTTAATGTATTAGGAGAATACTCAGCCAGATATATGTTTTGTGGGACGTTTAAGTTATGACATACAAGTACATGAATTTATCGATCCATAGTGCAGATGACAAAAGAAATGCTACTTGGATATGTTTCAGTTTGAGCTTTGCCACGATGTCATGGGATAGCAGAAAATAGAAGTATGTTGCACTCAACACTACATAAGCAAAGTATATTACAACTTGTGATGCTTGTATAGAATCAATGTAGCTTCATAAGTTGGTTTTTGGACCACTCTATCAGGTGTTGAATTCGACCATGATATATATTGTAATGATCAGATTCATGTGAAGCTTTTAGAGAAACTGATGTTCCATGACATGCCAAAGTACATTAATATCAAGCATTATATTCTCTGTGATAAATTCCAGAAGAGAGAAGTGGTTCTCTAGTATATCTCCACAGATGAGCATATAGCAGATATTTTGGTAAAGCCTTTGTCCAAGATGAAAAGTTTACGTACTTAAGAGACAAGCTGGGGCTCATGGAGATGACTTACTTATTGGAAAAGGAAGTGATTACTCCCAAGTTGGGTGGTATCACTAATATGTTATTGATTTATGAATAGTCATTTTCCAATTTGGAAAATGGTCCAGGATGGGCAGTTCCTTTCCATTTCGGAAAGTGGTTTGAAATTTATGATGGAGAAGCATTTTCCAGTTCGAAAAATTGTCCAGATCAGATAGTCATTTTCATAATGAAAAAGATCTGATAGATTGTTGATGTACCATAGAAAACGATTCCCCTTGTGGTCAGTGTGGGGGAATGGTCTAGGAAAATCATTCTTCTTGGAAGTCACTATCAGTAGTGGTCAAGTAGAATGGTCCACCTCGTCGAGAAGTCATTCTTTTGAAGTTCACAGTTGTAAGCAGTTTCAAAGAATGGTCTGTTTTGGAGGTTGGTGTAGGACAGTCATTTCCATAGGAAATGGTCCAGACAATCATTCCCTATGGAAGAATCATTCTCTCCATGTTGCACTCTGATTAGTGCTGGAGGAATGGTCCAGGTTTATCAATCAGAGACAATCATTCCCTATGGAAGACTCATTCTCTCCAGGTTTCACTAGCATTAGTGCCAAAGGAATGGTCCAGGATCAGAAATCAGGGACAATTATTCTTATATGCTTGGGAAGAATAGTTCATATAGCCCATGGTTGATGTTTTAATTTTTGAGGGAAGAAGATCTTCCAGATCTCATAGATGTGAGTGGAATAATGGAACAGATGACTCAGTTTGTATCATGACATTGTTATGTAGGTTGGTATCAGATGATATGATTGTTGTAGAGACTGTATGTCTATGGACAATAGTTATATTCTACTATGGTGGATGTGTTCCACTGGTTGTGACTATGTGTCACTTGTTAGTATCCGTGTGCTACTAGGTGTGGTTGTATAGCACTGGATAGTAGTTGTGTATTACTATGTATAAACACAATTGTGTTCTATTGAATGGAATTTATCTAATTTCCATGGAGACTACCACTAGTGTTGGATATGATTTCCAACTAGATGGATAGTCAGTATGTTGATGGACATACATTCTCCACGCAGAGAATGGTCCAAGCAGGACAAATTGATGGTGGAAAAACATTCTCCCTATGGTAAATGGTCCAGGACAGTCATTCTTTTAGGACATATGTCTGGATTAGAAGAATAGTCCTTGTATCCCATGGCGTGGCTTCCAGCATCTGTTGGAACAATTATTCTTCTAGGACATATGTCCAGATTAGAAGAATGGTTTTTGTATCACTATGTAGAGTGATTTATTCAACATCATGTCCAATTATTCTGATGGAGTATGTCTTCGAGAGATCATGCAGTTGATTCTATCAGATGATCCTAATAGTGATGACGTTTCTCATGAGTTGATATACGTGATCATGAGATAGCATGTGTGGCTATGATGATGCTACTGGTTGAATGGTCTATTTTTTCTCAAGACCATTTCCTTTAATACCTCCCTAGCTAGGAGGGATTGTTGATATTATGGTAGTTGTGGGAGGTATTAACCTCTACGTGTAACCTTGACGAGACTAGAATATTTTGGGAAGCAAGAGAAACCCTAAAGAATTGGATAATAACCCTAGAAGATAAGTTGGCTCAAGAGATTAATTAATATTGAGTTATTAGTCTCCAAGAAGAGAATTCAACCCAATCAGGTGAGTTGGAGCACTATAAATAATAGGGCGCTAGATCTCATTTGTCACTCTCACTCTCACAACTGCATAAGACCAGTGATGCGCAAGTTATGAGAGGAGCTGCAGTTGTAGTTGCTGCAACTGACATTTTCAGTTTTGGCTTGGAATTTCGCTTAGTTATGGTTTAGAATTTCTCTTGGTTATGGTTTGGACTTTCTGCTTGGTACACTAGCTTTGGAGAGAGGTACGCTACCTTGATTGGCTATTGGTTCTAGGGTTTTCTTCCAGAATTATTCTCTCTATCAAGG
>JASDQU010189948.1:9208-20139 GCA_032191745.1 Picea mariana
AGACCCATTTCTATAAGTGACATTTCATCCTTACATCTAAGGAGATGTTTCAGAAAAGGATGTCAATTGTATGCAACCCATGTGGAGGAGCCAAAAAAGACAAAAGGGCCAAGCCTTGAATATTTTTCGATACTGCAAGAGTTTGAAGATGTATTCCAAGAAATACTAGGGTTTCTACCAAAGATGGAGATAGATTTCTCTATTGATTTAGTGCCAGGAGCTGCCCCAGTATCAAAAAAACCTTACACAACGAGTACACCAGAATTAAAAGAATTACAAATGCAGTTGGAAGAATTGTTGAAGAAAGGGTATATACGTCCGATTGTTTCACCTTGGGTAGCACCAATACTCTTTGTCAAAAATATGGAACATTGAGGTTATGCATCGACTTTAGACAACTGAATAAATCCATGATAAAGAACAAGTACCCTCTACCCAGAATTGATGACCTCTTTGATCAACTAAGAGGGGAAAAGATATTTTCAAAGATAGACTTGAGATTAGGATACCATCAGGTAAGAATCAAGGAAGAAGACCACCGTAAGAAATCATTTAGAACCAGGTATGGGCATTATGAATTTGTAGTGGTGTCATTTGGATTAGATGGTTACTACAGAATATTTATAGTAGGTTTCTCTAAGATTTCTCATCCCATCACTTCTTTGCAAAAGAAGGGAATTAAATTTGAATGGATAGTTGAGTGTGAAGAGAATGTTAATTTGTTGAAATAATTACTCACTAGTGCTCCTATTTTAAAGATTGTTGACCCAAATAAAAGTTTTTTGGTATCTACAAATGCATGCAAGGAAAGACTTGGTGGAGTCCTTACTCAAAATGACATGTCATCGGTTATGAGTCTAGAAAGCTTAAAGAACATGAGAGGAACTATGCCACACATGACTTGGAACTTGCTTCCATTGTTCACACATTGAAGATGTGGAGGCATTATCTCATGGGTAAGAGATTTGAATTAAGAATAGACCATAGTGGTCTGAAATATCTTTTTGAATAGCCAACTTTGAATGCCAGGAAAACGAGATCATTGGAATTTTAAGTGAATACGATTTTGACATCAAACATATCAAAGGAAAATAAAATAAATTTGTGGATGCACTTAGTAGAAGAGTAAATCTCATGCATGCTACAACCATTAATATGCATCAATCATATTTAAAGAGAATAACCTTAGATTTTGTTGTTATAGATCAACATTACCTATAGGTAAAAGAAAGCTTACAACAAGAAAATGTACAACAGAAAATTAAAGAATACGAGATGAAGGAAGATGGATTACTTATGCATAAAAATAGAATTTATGCTCCTTGTTCTAGAGAACTTATAAATTTGGTATTAAAATAAATGCATAATGTTTTGTATGTCGGACATCACGGTTACCAAAGAAAAATTGCAGCAGTAAGAAGCCAATTATTTTGGCCAGGAATGAAGAAAGGTGTTGCTGATTACATTTCCAGATGTATGGAATGTTAGAGAGTGAAGGATGAGCATAGGCACCCAACGGGGTTGCTACAACCATTACCAATTTCAGAGAAGAAATGGGAAGTGGTAACCATTGATTTTATAACTAAATTGCCCAGGACAGAAAAATAACATGATTCAATCATGGTAGTGGTTGATAAATTGAAAAAGGACGCTCATTTTGTTCCTGTAAAAATGACTCATACAACAACTAACATTGCATAAATTTACATGAGGGAGATTGCTAGGTTGCATGGGATACCTAAGGCAATTGTTTCAGACAGAGATACAAAGTTTACTTCAAATTTCTATAGGGGATAGTTTAAAGGATTTGGTACAAATATGAACTTTAGCACAACATACCATCCACAGTCAGATGGGCAGACAAAAAGAGTCAACCAAGTAATTGAAGACATGTTGAGAATGTATGTGATAGATAAGCCATCTAAGTGGGAAGATTAGTTGCACTTGGTTGAGTTTGCCTATAATATTGGGTATCAAGCTTCATTGAAAATGATCCCATTTGAAGCTTTGTATGGTAGGAAATGGAATACTCCAATGAGTTGGGACAACCCAACAGATAGAGTGGTACTTGGGCCATAATTTCTCATGGATATGGAAGACTAGATGGTTAGAATTAAGCAGAATTTAATGGCAACTCAAGATAGACATAAAATTTATGTAGATAATAATATGACAGCTAGAGAATTTAAAGTGGGGGAGCATGTTCTTTTAAAGTGAAGCCCAAGAAAATCTCTTTGAAGTTGGGTAGTTGTATAAAGCTAACAATCAGGTTCCATGGTCCATTTAAGATATTGGACAGAATAGGGCCAGTTGCATACATGCATGCATTGCCCGCTTCCATGAATGTGCATAATGTATTTCATGTATCTTTGCTAAAGAAATATGCACATTATCCTAACCATGTTATTGATTGGCATATGATTCAGGTAGAGACAAAGGGAGACTTTCAGGTCTAGCCAATGCGAAAATTGGACAAAAAAGTCAAAATGCTCCGAAATCAAGTTATAGAGCTGGTAAAATTCTAGTGGACCTGCTACGGTCCTGAAGATGCTACTTGGGAGTATGAAGATGCCATGTGGGCAGAGTACTCGTAACTTTTTGAATAAATTTTGAATTTTTTATTTTTGTTTTTTATATGCACTAAGGATAGTGCCAAAATAAGGGGGAGGGGAATGTAATACCCCACTTTTGAGACCCATATTAAATAAGGTATTTTTTTTAATTATAAAAGGCCAAAGTGCCCAAACAATTAAATAGTCCAGTGTGCCTAGGAAATGTAATTTTTTTATCATTATTAATAACAAATACATCATTGGTTGCTAGAAGGACAAGGAAAAGAGTTATAGGGGGTTATGATTCCACAAGAGAAGGGGCTTGATGGGCTAAGTATTTATTTTATATTTTATTTACCTATTTTTGTTTTAATGGAGAATATTAGTTACATGAGCTTCTAGGGGGAAGGACATGTGGTTCTCTAACTCCAAGAATTATATAAACCCATATTTGGTCTGTTTGTGGGTTCACTCATTCACTCATTCACTCACTCACTCACTCATTTTCCATTGTTCATTGTTCACACTATTAATTATGTTCTCTATCCATTCATTCTTTCACCCACTCTTCATTCTTCATTCATTTTGATCTTGGCTTGGGAAAGAGAAACGAATTATGGAGAGGAGCCATGGTTTGGTTAACAGTAATGATTGTTGATGTATTCCAGCCATGAATTAATGCTTGCATGTTTGAGATGCATTGGCATGCGTTAATCTTTTCCCACAACTACGAATCCTGAGAGTCTCAGCATGGAGATTCTTGACCAGATGCACTGGAGCCCTAGAAGGAGGTGGACAGCCTGACAGACTATGTGGCAGAGAAGGGGGTCCATTATCTTGGGTTGTGGAGGCTGGGTAGAAGAGATCTGATGTACTTTGGATTGATGTGTGTGTTGATAAGCCTGTGAGAGCTTGAGTGTTGACTGTTTTGTGAAGTTGAGAGACACTTTGGAACTATCCTTGTGGATTCATAGCCCTAGCTTGGGGGTGACATTATTGTTGAGACTTGGAACAATAGTGTCTATGGTTGGGTGGAACATCCTTGGTTTGTAGCTAGTTGGTGTTTCATTTCATTAAATAAAAGTTCTCTCTATCATGGTTTCATTTACCTGAATAATTATTTCCACTGTGTATTTATTTATCTATGAAATTGGTATCGATAATATGCATGCTTGATGGTTATTATTTTTCATGACATATGTTTCATTTATTTTATGTTGTAGCATGAATCTTGATCTCTGCATGTGATTATTTCATGCCTTTTTATTAATTAAAACTTATTAGAATTCAAAATTAGTTTAGAAGCGAGATTGAAGTAGCATGCCCAGCCTGTGGGTGGATGGGTATGTTACAATAAGTTACGACCCGAGAGAGCTTGAGAGAACGAGTGAATATTCTTAACCCCCCAACCCCGTAGATCCTTAGGGGCTGCAATAGTCGACCATTTATAAAGATGGATGCCTCTCGAATTGCGTTACTCAACCCACAAATATTGGATGTTGTTTTTTTGGATTTTGGTTAGGATCCCTTTTTGGATCACAACAATCGAATATCGGTACATAGAAATACTTTCCATTATCGTTTTGAGTGGTATCAACCTCCCTCCTCTTGAAAGGAATCTATTAAGCCAAACCAACACTCATGATTCAATCTTCTTGACCAGCCACTACCAGTCCAATATTTTGTAATTGTCTGGCTTCAAGAAGAACCCAAGGTATTTAAAGCCTTCTTCCAGATTATGTATGGGGGTAGGAAGTAGATTCCCAATCTAACATGATTCATCATTTGAGTAATGGTGAAGAATGAGACATGATTTTTCAAAATTAATCTCCATACATGTACCTAAGCAGTAAGGGTATAGAACTCTTTTAAGTTCTAAAATGTCTCTAATAGACCCGCAGGTGCAACAAAGAATTTTGTCAATGAAGAGGATATGAGAAATCGTCTCCCTTTCTAAAACCTTGATACCTCTCAACTTCCCAGTTTCTTTGGATTATTTAATAATTCTAGTCAGTGCCTCTACAATGATGAGGAACAAAAATGGAGAGAGGGAAAAACCTTGTCTAAGGCCCGTGGAGACTCTAAAAAATATGGAAGGAACCCCATTGATTAAAACAAAGAAATAAATTGATTCAATGCATCCCATAATCCAATCAACCACTAGAAGAGCCATCCCCATCTGAAGCAGAGCCAACTGAAGGAAGGTCCATATTACTCTATTGTAGGATTTGGATAAGTCTAGTTTTAAGATGGCAGACTTTTCATTCAATTTTTTAACATAATGGAAAACTTCATGTGCCACTACAACAACATCATGAATTTGTCGATTTTGCAGAAAACTGAATTGCTCTTCTGTTATTAACTCACTAAGGATCAGCTTCAATCTTCTAGCAATTAATTTTGTCACTATATTGTAAACCACATTGCAACATGATATTGGTATATAATCTCCAAAGGAAATCCCATCTTGCTTTTTGGGGATTAGACAAAGAAACATGGAGTTAAGGGTCCCAACATCTTGCCCGATTTTTGAGATTCCATTACGATCCCGAGGAGGTCGCTTTTCACTAGATCTTAGAGACTTGTGAAAAAATCCATCGTGAACCCATCAGGTCCCATAATTTTACTTCGTTGTATGGAGAAGAGAGTCATTTGCACCTCTAATTTCGAAACCTCTTCCTCTAGAGATTTGTTTATGTCTTCTAAAAAAACGAATGGAAATTTGGAAACCACTTGCATAATTTCTTGGATAGGACACCCTACAGGGGCTTTGAAGAGCGATTCAAAGTATTTGACCCCCACTTTGGCTTTGGCTTAAAATGAACTTACTATGCTTCCTTCATCATTTTTGATTTCCCATATAGTGTTGATATTTTTCCTATAATTTGGATAATGATGAAAAAACTTAGTATTGTTATCACCAGCCCTTATCCACAAAGCCCTACTCCACAATCTCTATGACATTTCTTTCTTCTTCAGAAAGGAGTATCGCGTAGCCTCCAATTCTTTAAGCTTAGTCAATTGAGAGATACTAAGGGATCCCTCATCAATTACCCGATAGAGATCAAATAGTTTCTCTTTTGTTTCCATTAGCTTCCTGTGACTACGGGCCTTGTATACAGGGATCCAATTTTTAATAGCTTTTTTTACCCTAGCTAGATTCTCTGTAAACGTCTACATCAAACAAAGGGGGTATGAAGAGTTTAAACCCCTCCAAGATATTTTTATCGAAGCATTGAAGTCTTTTTCTTCCATCCACACCTGGTTGAATTTGAGTGGTATAGGAGGGGAATCCATCTCGAACTTTAGCTTGAGGATAATAGGACGATGGTAGGAGATTCATCCTTCATAGACCGAAGAATTTACAAGGATCCCGATTGAAAGGAAGGCCTCATTAGCCAAGAATATTTCCAATATTTTAGCTATGACATCCTTATTAATACAAATATTATGCCATGTAGGAACCCGTTTGACTATTTCGACATCCACAAGATGGTGATTGGCCAAAAAGGAAATTAAGAACCCTCTTTGCGCATCCACCCTTGGGATATCTCCCCACACTTCTCTATGAGATAGATTAAAATTAAGTTCGCATCCAACTAGAGTGAGAAGGTCATTGAAAGAACCTGCATTATCCAAATCTTCCAAGAAGGGAATCATGTCATCATGCAGGTCATAGATATTTAAAATGGAAAAGGAGAGACCAACATATTTGAAAATCAACTTTACAGAAATTGCAAAGAGATAGGAAGAAGAAGACATAGCTTTGCATTTTGGGCTCCATCCCATGAGCAAGCCCCTAGATTGACCATCAACATCTAAGGCACAAAACGACCAATTTTTTAACCAAGGTGCTAGGATACCTCTAGATTTTTCACTAGAACACATCGTCTTCGGAATTCAAATTACATCTGGACTGAGGATTTGGATGAGCCTCTTGAGGGAGAGTTTTTTTCGAGTGCCCCCCACCCCTCTTGCATTAAAAGAGAGGATTATCATTGCGGGGCCTTTTTTGGGGAATTCCTCACTCTAAGGGCCCTAGCGATTGAGGCTGAATTTCCTTTGTGATTCTCTAACACTTCCTTCTCTTATGCCTTGAGGAGGTGGGATTTATGGCCCACCAGGTTGGATTCAGGCGGGTCCAAAGCAAGACCCCCTTTAGACAGAGAGATATCCTTTTGATTCCCTCTTGAACACGGGGCATAAATCTTTCTCAAGGGATCAGAGTCCACCTTCTTTCCCTAAATGGGAATCAAACTAGACAATTCATCAACCTTGGTTGTTATTACCTTCTCACATTCTCCATTGGAAATATCTGAGGGAAGGGGGGATGAGTCAGGGGGGACACTAGTCCCGAGAGAGACAGGGGAATCCGAGAAAGAGGGGGGAGGATGAAGGACATATTTATCATCAAGAGAAGCGGGTAGACACAAGTTCATAGTTGGAGAATCCACATGCTGAGGAGGCTCCAAAGGAACCTGGATCAACCCTTTTCCACTCGTAAGATTTGCGCCGAGAGCCACCACTTCTCCGTCATCCAAGAATGGGACGAATTCTTCTTTGCGAACCTCTTTGTTACTTTTAACCCAAACCTTTGGACTTCTTTTGAACAACAATGAGACACGCTTGCACTGCGATTGAACATGGCCTATTTCATGACAATCGTAGCACCGTAATGGAATTGTCCAACAATCAATATTTTGATGCCGAACAAGATCTCCATATACCAAATCCATACTTCCTATCAAGCCTTTGTGTACATCCACTTCTATATGGATCCAATTCCACCTGCAATCGGCCTTGGAATCCCAATTAGGTTCTAACCCTACAAAAAACCCCATCTTGTTGCCTATCGCCTCTAGCACCTCCTTTGACCAGAAAGCGAGAAGTAGGCCTAGAAGGATGGCCTAGACCCTCCTAATTGCCATTGGATCCCATATTCTTAACTCCACTCCAGATGGATCCCATTTCTAGTTCCTACGCAAGATAGCTCCATAATCATACTTTGATTTTAGAATAAAACACATCCATTCTCTGACAAGAATGCGGGCCTCTGAAACATACCCTAGTGACGACTTCCAATTTTATTCCATCCATCTTCTCATAGCAACATTGCGAGCTGCCTTACCGTTGAAGTGGACTACAAGGGTTCTTCCTGCAAATTTTGTCACCTCTGTGACCGGGATGTCCTTCCCCACAACCATTTGAAAACTCCCCTTCCTATCCCTTAGAAAATTGGAATTTCTTTGGAGGTGAATGGAGGTTTCAGGGGATACATCATTCTCTCTAGAATGCATACCCTTAGACTTTCCTTCTTCTTGCACTGGAGATACAGACTTAGATAGAGAAATGTGATCGAGATACACATTCTCCTTCACCTCCTCAGAATAATTACCTATGATGAATGCCACATGCATGCTTTGTGTAGATGACTCTAAATCTCCCACATCCACGTCAACTTTTGCATGCTCAACAAAAAGAGTTAGATCGAGTGAGCCATAGGGACAATAGCTAGTACTCATCTTGAATACAAAAAGTCTGATAAACGTATGGATTGAGCCCATAATCTATTTCCTCGAGATCCCCTTCTTCCATAAGTACGTGGAGAGGGTAGGGGAGGGGGGTTCTAGAGCCAACTGCCCTAGATCCATAATATATCAGAAATCACAAAGAGTAAGTTAAGAAGTAATCTTACCTCAAATATGTTGTGGATTCTAACGAATGGAAAAAGACTACAATCGAGGGAATCGGCTAAGGCTCGGGCCTTAGGCCCTCGCACCTACAGCCTAAGAGCGTCGCTCCATAAGACCCAAACTTAGAAAAACCGTAGAGCCCCCCTCAAGTACAACATCTGTCTCGTTAAGTTAAAGTTATATATAGGAATCCTTTCGTAATACCACACTTCAAATTAAGATCTCTAATATAAATGGCATTAACATATATTTATAAAAACATATAAAATATATTTGTGTAATAAAATATATTTATTTAGAGAAAGGAATAACTAAACAAGAACATTTCATAACAAGGATTTTTTTTAAGTAATAGTGAATGGAAAATTATAAATGTTTTCGTCTTCAATTTAAGATAACTAGGAATCTGCAATTTCCTTTTTACTTCATAAGTATGTCTTTGTGCATAACATAATCAATGCACACTCTATAAGAAGAATGTTAAAGAACTTGTGTGAAAACATGTTGACTTGTGACTATATGCTAATACTTGGGAAGAGATTTTAAGATAGTTATAATTAATTTGTGATTCATGCTAATACTTGGGAAGAGATTTTAAGATAGTTATAATTAATTTGTGATTCATGCTAATTCTTGGAAAGATATTTTAAGATAGTTATAATTAATTTGTGATTCATCGGTGATGTTTAATGACCAAGATGGGTGATGTTTAGTTATAGACCATGTGAATGTTAGCGACTGCTCTTTAATGGTACTCGGATTAGGGTCCACGTCATAACCTATATGGGTCTTTAATATATTGGGTCCACGTTAGTAAGTGAGACCTTAATATCTATTTATAAAGATATCTAAGCTTTATTTGTAGTGGACTTAACTATATCAAATAAGATATTATTTTAAGAGCTTTTCATTGTATTTAATTAGTTTTTTTTGGGAAATTGTTAAAATTTGTGGCTATGTTAAGCATCTATTACAAAACATAAAATAGGTATATGTCTTACATTCAAAGATAAAACAAATGGAAAAGTTTGCTCATAATTTTTAAGAGTTCAAAAAGAACTTACTATAAGTCACCAAGTATATTGTTTAACAAATTGTTGTAGTAATTATGTAACTCGAAATTACATTACATACTAAGATATAGAATACTAAAAAGATATGGAAATCATGACTTCTTTTGTACCTTTTCAATTTGGATGTATTTTTCCATTCTTTTCCTCATGTTTAGGAAAAAAATTTATTTGATCTTTTTATCTAGAGGGGCATTGAATTTTTCAGGGGTTGAGGATGTTTAGGAAGAGTATGACATAGAAGAAGAGTGAGGGTGAACTTAGGAGGGCATAATAATGTCCGGAATGCCTAAATTAGACACCATCCTTGGAAGAAGTTGCTTAATAATTAACTTTGTTGGAGATACTTCACACACACCTAGGATTTCTTTTTCCTAAGGTTTTCCCTATGTTTATTAGTCATTATCTAGTCTCCTACATTTTAGGGAGAATATTCATTTTCCCACATTCTAGGGGAATATTCTCTTTAGTTCACGCTTCAGTTGGATCAGTTGAGTGGAGTCTTGATGCCACATAGGGATCATCATGCTAATGCACATTGTCCTTGGGATTATCACCAGAGTGGCACATTACTGGTGCTTTCAGTCAGTTAACTGAGGACTGAGAGGCTAGTTGACTTAGACTAGGTGGCAATTAACTCTTGTAACTGTCAATGTGTGTCTAGATCACTCTAGACCACCACTATGGAACATTGGATTCTCTTCCAATGTGCATTAGTTTATTTATACAAAGTATATCATGTGTAAATTATCATTTAGTCATCTAGCTAATACAATTCTTTGATTATCTCTCTCTCGTTTCCATCTTTTCTCATTTTTCTGCAAACTGTGTATGCCCTTTGCTAGCTAGATCTTATTTGTGCAGGTTCATTCACATTTACATGGTATCAGATTCGACGGATTTCTAGGAAAAAGACACACCGGACTCTTTTGGCAGGTACCGAATATTGAAGACAGCGGGAAAATGGAATTTCCAAGAGAATTGATTCTTACACCGTACAATTTCTTTGCATGGAAGCACAAGATGGAATTGCATCTTCAAAGAAGAGGATTATACATGTTAACCATGGGCACAGATACTGAACCCACATCATCCATAGAAAAATCCAAGTATCTGAATCAGATGGATGAAGTGTATGGAACTATTTACAGTCTTATTTCTCCTGAGCTCCTCTTTCACATATCCTCCTGTAAAACCCCCAATGAAGTATGGACCACCATGGAAGGAATTTTTGGAAAACAGAATGAGATGAGGGGACATATACTCGAGGTGGAATTTCTCACTTTAGATCCAAAAACCTTCGACAATCTCCAATATTTTTCTACCAAATGTAAGGATTTGTTGTCGCAACTCAAGGCTTACGGGGTTGATAAATATAAGGAGGAGAAACAAATGGTTCTTACCATTCTTTCAAAACTTGGTCTGGAATACTCAGTGTTTGTATCCACATTTCATTCAGTTAGGCTCGCCTCTGGAGCCACTTGGACCATGCCCTCTCTTAAGGTCTTTATCGAGTCTCTGATGCAAGAGCAGACCAAGCTCATCAACATGGGAAAAATCAAAGGCTCAAAGGCGCATGCACTTGTTGTGCAAGATGGTAGCAGTCACCAAAATCA
>JASDQU010189949.1:0-20194 GCA_032191745.1 Picea mariana
CGAAGGTATGAGACTTGATATGTCTGCAAATTACACTAAACCATCTACATTGTCATTGAAGTCTTCGAAGAAATCTCTTTGAAATTTCATGTGAGAGGTTGCGCCTGTGTCAATAATCCATGCATCTCCCTAAGAAGCAAATGAAGTATTAAACAAATCTTCAGTTACTCCTATATTTCAATAAGCAACAACATAATGAGCATGTGTTTTACCTTCCAGCAGGTTTGAGGTTCTATTTTTGTCTTCTTTGATCTTCTCCCATGAAACTTTGCAACCAGTGGCTTCATGTGACCCATTTTTTTGCAACGGGTGCAATGAATATCATATCTTCGAGAGAGACTATGCCAATCCCCCATGCCTTTGAGCTTCTTTTTTTTTTGCGTTCTTTCATTTCTTTTGACAAATGAAATCTTCTTAAATCTAACAGTAGATAAATAAATCCACCTCCTAATCGGTCTTCTCCAACATGATTGCAATGACTAGTCTTCTTAAACAAGATTGCAATGATTGTCAACGATTGATGATGACAACATGTTTGCGTGGCCTAATGCCCATTAAATGCCACACTCAAAATTCTCTATTTGATGATATTCATGAGCATCTTATTTTATTCTCACCCCACAAATAATAATGAAAACTATGTCTTTCACTTTGTCGCAAACAAACAAAATATGGTCGGGTGGGAAACACTATAAAGCAGAAGAGAAGCAGTAGAAGAACATAACACAAGGAGCATGGAAAGGAAAATAAAATATGTATGAACATGCAAGGAAATGTAAATGGAAAAGGCAACTGATATAATATTAGACCTATTTGACTCCATTGCATCAGTATTGAATATGAAATAATATATTTATGAAATGTTTACGATGAAGAGAATAGAGAATATAAGCCACCAGGAACGGTGTCATTGGAGGCCGAAATGTTCTATCAGAGGCTATGAGTCAAATGCACTCCACGATGGAATGGAGAAAACCCTAGCAGTAATATACTAGTGTAGGGATGATTTGAGGGAGACTCCTAAGGAATGATACCAAGGATTAACAGAGAATAATTTACGCATGAGGTCAAGGTTGAGGTCGAGCCACCTCCACTCAACGAGTTTTCCAGCCACGAGTTTGCTATASTAGGAGTGAATCGTTAGACTTCACAAAATTTCTTTGAGGCACCATTATCAGTCAAGGTAGTGGTGGCACATTGCGCTGGATAGACTATGGGCAACGTGATTTTTGAGGTCRATGGTGTGAAGTGAACACRGGTTTGCTTAMCCACCAATTAGTGAAAACCCTAACCCTAAAATTCCACACTCTCCCCACGCCTGTTTGGGTAGTAATTTTGCTACAGGAATTTGTAGATGAGAGGACTAAGCTTGATTTCGATTTTAAATCTCCATGACCGTGCTAAACTCGAGATCAAGAAGGTAAAAACCTCAGGATTTGCAATGGAAAAATACCAATGTGCAATGGAATAATACCAAAAAAAATGGCAGTGAACTGGTCGTGGGGATTACGGGATAACGAAAGGCGCACAGAGATTTTAGCGCACAATTTGACACACAGAGAAATGACCAGGTAGAGAGACAACTGGTATGAAAATTGGAATGACCAGAGTGTAGAGGGCAGAGGGACTGATGAAGGCGTTTCAACAAATAGGAAAAACACCACGGCATGGAATCTACTCCTGTAGTTAGTGGTGTTGGAATCTATCGCCTCTCCCTCTGCGTCTTGCATCGGGGTGTTGTCGTCTCTGATTGCTCCTTCCATTGAAGTTGCGCAGCTTCCATTTTCCTTTTGGTTGTTTGGTCGGTCGGTGGGCTCGTTTGGTGTTTGTTCTCTGACTTCCTGATCTTTTGCCGTATCCTTTTTGGCTTCTACCCCTTCATTGGTTTTATCCCTTCCTTCCAGGTTAATTTGGACCTCTGAGTTATTTTCTGCTTGGGCTTTGCTCTGCTTTTCGTTGGCTCTTCTTATGGGGTTTGGTTTAACAAACCCATTCTCAAACCCATTAAGGGGACATTCCTTGATTAAGTGACCATGTTCATGGCATCTTCTACATCGGAAGGGGATCTGTTCATAATCGATGTTTTGGATCCATTCCTCATCCTTGAATTTGAGGCATATGGTTCCTGGGAGAGCTCCCGACACATTCATCTCTATACATATTCTTGCGTGAGATGTGTATCTCTCTTTCAAGGTGGCTTATCAGTCTTTATATATTTCCCTAGTTTATTCTCTATTGCTTCAAAAGTAGAGGGTAACCAGTAGTCTAAGGGTAGGGAGTAGAGTCTCAGCCAAACCGGTATCTTTTTGAAGGTCTTTTTTTCTGGGGCGAAATTCTCCTTCCATGGCTGCATGTACAGTCCTGCTGATGCTTGTAAGTATGGCCCTCCTTCAAATACTCTATCTCTGTCCTCCAGGTTTATGAAGACCGCTGTGAAGAAACCTTTCGAGCCCAGATGGAGCTCCACTTCCTCATTTGACTTCCAGTGATATTTGATCTAGTTGCGCAACGCTCTTTAGGTGGGCCACAAGCCCATAAATTTGCAAATTAGCGCATGCGCTTTCATCTAATCCCTGTAGAGTTGCGTCTGCAGATCCTCCAATACCACCTTGGGTATCAGTGCTGATTTGGGTTTGCATGGGTTGCGCCCTTCTGCCCAGTTGGCCTTCGCTGTGTTTTGCGTCTCGTTCTGAGTTTCTTTGGCTTCTTCTTCCATGCATTCACTTTTTCCCTTGTCCCTTTCGTGACCTGTTCCAGGGTCAGATCCCGAGGTGCTTGTCGTAGGTGCCTTGAAAAATATGCCCCTTGTCCCTTTCCCTCTGTCTACCACTATCTATTTGTATGAGGGGGTACCCTTACCCCCTCCTCTGGTGCTCATGCTTCCCTCTGCAATGGTTGCAACTGTCAAAAACCCTAGCTTGTGGTTGCTCCGAGAAATTCGGACCAAATTCCAAATTTAATAGAAATAAAAATTGTTTAAATTTTTGTTAAGTTATTGCTTATTAAATACTCCATTAATTTTTATTTCATATTGTAAAGTAATTCGAGATTATATGTAGTGTTTGATCATCTAATAAGTTTTGGACGAGTGTTGGATTGTATAATTTACCTCTAGTGTATGATTTGGAATAATTGAGTTCTGGGCGAATGTGGTTATGAATTTTTAAAAATGTATTGGATAGATTGAATATAGAGTGCGAGTTTTTTTACCTGTACACTATAAAGATTGAATGTAGATTTCAAATTTTCATGTACATTATATATAATATATGGATTAATTATTACGGGAAGAATTGTTTAAATTTTGAAGACTTTCAACATGAATTTATATTTGTTTAATTACGTAAAGGGTTTGAGAAAATTGATAGTCAGTCTCTTTGCAATTACCTTAAGGAGTTCTGATAAAATCAATTTATTTACCATGCTCAAATGAAACACCTTAAGAGTTCCTTGCCGAGTAACCAAATAGTTATAATCCTAGATTAACTATTAGAACAATATCTACTTCTCTCTGTTATTTTGGGTTCGAAGGTGAGGATAGATGAACGATTCTTGTCCATGGAGACATTTTCGTGGAGAATTAGTTTTCAACGATGGATTAAATTACCTCCATCTAAAGTTTCGAACGTTGATAAATTCGATAGAAAATTAATAAGTCCAACCCTTAAAATGAGAGTGTATTAGTTATAGTGAGTTATTCTAACAACCAAATTTTTATATACTTGATATACTTATATATCCACCTCTAGATATGCACTATCTTTTCGTAATATCTATTAGAGATATTTGAGCTTTAGATCTCATTATTTAGTATGTACTTATTCTTCCATGATCAAGAATTAAGGTATATTTATAAGTTATCTCTCTACATCATGGAATGTTTAGAGTATTTTTCCAACTTCCTTATAGTCGTAAACTTGGTCTAATTTATGGTCTAATTTATGTTGTATTTCCTTTCTTTTGGAACTACCTATTCTGTGGTAAGAACATTTATCATTTATTTGTTAGGAAAAAGTGATGGGTCACAATCATTAATGTCTAGGTTGGTCTCTAAAAGTAAATTACCAATTATTTAAAGAATTATCTTTAATTGTAGAAATATTTGTAATCTTAAGTTAATAAAGTTAATAGAGTGCATAGTTCATATTCAAATAAATTAATTAATAAGTCTAAGTAAGTTAGTTAATAAATTTAAGTAAGTTAGATCTGTAGATAAGAAGGTAATATATATTAAGAGATACTTGTTAAATATTGGGTGGATATCTTATAGATAACTCATGGATACCTTCTCAATCTATTATGAGCATCTATTGAATATTTCTCCATTGACTACTTAAACTATATGACTATAGAAAGTCGTCACTTTTTCTTAGATCAAAGAATCCTTGTAATGGAAGTTATATTTTTTTTCCTTGGAAAAATTAGTAATTTTATTCATCCAAAAGGAGCCAAAATTACATTCACAGGTGCATGATGCACTCCCCCAATCCATGTGTAAAAGAGTAGATAATAAGAAACTTGAAACGACCCAGAAAAACCACTAAGTCACAAAGAATATTTACAATAAATATAACTAGTAAGATCCTACAACTAAAGCAAAAGAACAAATTGCACGCCAAAGAAGGACCTCAAAGTGCAGATCCACAGATCCACACTGCACGCCCAAACTATTCCAACCACCAAAGAAGCATAAAAACCCAAAAAATGCAACATCAAGCTCCAATTCTCATAACAAAGACCCATAACCTTGCCACCAACACACCGAGAAAGGAAGCCTTTGAAAGCCCTAGACATATTTGTTCAAGGGATAATCCCGAGAAAAAAATTACCCAGACCGGCCAGCATCAATAGTCCACGAGTTACGCAAGAAGCAGCGCACCAGAGAAAACCCAAGCCGTCAGAGGTTGAGGCACCAGTCGAAAAAACTACACATCCACAGGGTGGAGCCACATTCAAACCTGACAGAGAGGGCACAAAGAACGACCACGCCGGTAGAGGATGCGCCCATGAAAGTGGCGCACTAGCATCGTGAGGGGCACACCAAGCAACCATGGGAGAAGAAGCGCCAGGGAGACCCGAAGGAGGCACCCATGAAGAATTCTGTGGGAGGGGTTGCGCCCAGGAAAACTCTAGCAGTAGAGCCCCCGTTTTTCTCCCCCTCCTTGTAATGGAAGTTATTATTAGCGTCTTTAATTAAATTGTACAAACTTTGATTTTGTTGGTTGTAAACGTCAATTCTTAAATTAGCTCTTAATTGAAAAATTGGTGATTGACTGGGTACAAGTTATTGGAGTATCCTCTTGTAATATGCAATTTAAATGGTGGATGATGAATTATATATGCATATGAGTATTTTGATGAGGTAAAATTTAGTCTTGAAATTTTAGACTAGGATTGGTTTGGGAAATAAATATCTTCATGTTCCTCAAAACGATTGCCAGTCCTGAGACCTTAAATGGTCAAAATCAATCAGATTAATCTTGGACTTGAGCATTGATTATGTGTCTTGAAGGTCCTAACCTTACAGGGTAGGTTGGGAGGGTAGATATATATTGTTATCTTTATGTGGTATGGTTGAACTATGGATACATTGATGTTGTATTTGATTTTGTTGTGTAGTGATGTGATGAGATTAGAATGTGTAGTTGATGTATGTCGCATGTTACTTATTGTAACTGTTGTTTTCAATTTTCTTTTTTACTCATTTACATTGATGATGTAACTCAAGAGACGTTACAAAATCATTGACGCAATTCATAATTTATCTTTTTCAAGATTTTCTTATAATTTAGAGGATATTGCCACCTCAAATGTTTTATGGCATGGATTATAGTCCTAAAAATGTTTCATTTCCATTAATTCATTCATATGTGTGTGCTTAATCTTATGACCCAATTCAGAGGGTTGTGAAATCCAACAATAATTAGTATATCTTATTCCATGCTTCAATTTTTTTCATATTTTCTATATTTTTATTACCTGATAATCAAGAAAAGATAGAGGAGGATGAAGTGGAAACTTATTTCTAACTCGATACCATTAGAATAAAAGAGGACATTTTTATTGAAATTATTACCAATGGGTGCAAGTTTTCCAGAGTCAAAATTTCCATTAATTTCTTGTCCATTCAAAGAATCATTAAGGGAAATCATAGCATTGAGTTGTTTGATTTTGAGATATGACAATGGAATTTCAATGGATGGATGTATTTTTGGGTTCATCCTTAATATTACTCATTCTGCTAAGTATGATTTTTCCAAGTTTTATCTGATAACATCCACAAATAACTGGTTCATTTTTAATCAAGAAATGTTTTGTATACCAACCATATTTAATACATCGTATGTTATAATTTCATTCCACCATTTTTTAGCATTTGGAATTAAAGACAATTGGTTAGCAGAAAAAGTTACAGTTAGTTTTTGAATGGACTCAGGTAGTAAGATATTGTGGCCAAAGGGATGGTTTCAAAACCTTTGTAGATAAATTTATGGCCACAACTTATACTCTAATACACAATGAATATCCTCCATGTTTCTGGAATGTAGAAGCTTTCTTCAACTAAGCCCACAATTGAAGTATGGAGATTGGTACATTTTTTAGGATTATATAGTCTTAAGAATTTATGGATGAGAGTTGAAACCTTACAAAATACTAGTTTTTCTCACTCCTAATATTTTTTCCTTAGAATATGTTTGCACCTAAGGTTTGAAAAAGACTGTGTGCACGCCACAAGTCAGTACTGTGCTTGCTTGAGAATATGCACTACGCGACACCCAATTCTAGTGTTTGCGCAAGGAAAGTATTTGATGCATGCATCGACCCATTTTGTACTGTGCACAAGGACTTAGATAAAATCACATGTAGGCCAGATTCAAAAAGATATTTAGGAATCATTGTAACTGATTTTGTAACAATCGACTAGTCATGGTCGAGGTTACGGATGAGCTAGCAAGTTCATTATGATTTCCACACTCTGCGGAAGATACAGGGTGATGCATATAGATACATAAGGGTTGGGATTTTGAGTAAAGGGAGAGTTCATTGTTATGTGAGAGATTTGTGACACACGATGCAAGAGGAAACATAGTGCAACACTTACCACAAGGTTGAATCAGAAAACTAAGTGATTACTTGCACTATTGCATTAAGATGTTTAGTGGTCCTAAAGTTGCAAATAAATTGACCCACATGTTAACAAGATGTACGGGGGAAGAGGAAACCACTATAGCTATTTCTTCCTTGCTACTAAAACATGGCATGTGCTAGGTGAGTAGAAATAAGTGCATGGGAAAATAATTTAAAATGACAGCCAATATCATAAATTATGAGATGGACGATGTCATGTTGGACTTGGGACGTGACATGAAAATATTGTTGAAGAAAGCTTTGGAGTTGATGGGTAAACCAAACTTGGTGTGGTCCCCTATTCAACACATGATTTCCAACCAATACAAAATATATCCTATTGGAAGTATAGAAAAATTGGAAGTGAACATTGAGGGGGTAAATACCAAAGAATACTTTGAGATGATTGTGATCATGGATGATTAAGACCCCTATCCATCTCCACTTGGAATTGACTGGGCATTCGCTAACAATGTAGTACTGAATCTAAAGCAATGGTAGATATCATTTGAGACAAACACCTTGCACATTATTGTGTCATTGGATCCAAATGCAGGGGATCGATACAACAAGCCTGTGAACGAGGATGTGTAGATTTTTATCATAGAGAACATCTATAAGATCACATGGTGCAAGGATGATTATGTCAATTAAGCAACTGATGGTGAATGAAGTTGGAGAAGTGTTCGCTTCTATGACATAGATTTGGAGGATGCTATGGATAGATGGAAAAATAAATTGCATGAGGTATCCATGAGGATATTCTCGTGAATCACCAAGGAAGTGCACTTAATTGGATTAGAGTTATGTGATCTACCAAGGTTTGACGATACAATCCTAGTAGACACGTTTTTGGAGAAGATGAAAGAATTGGTGTCAGAGACCCAGAGGATACAGGACATGGATGTAGTGGTCAAAGGAACACCTATGCACTGGTGGGTGATGCACTGTGTAGATATAAAAGAATAGGAGAATGTGGTCGAATACATCAAAGTCAGGTTCCAGCTGATGAAAAAAGTTGAATTGATTAACTAATACAATGGTACTGAGGAACCTCTGGAGAACATTTTTTTAGGTGAAAGGCATTGGATTTACAAGAATATTCCTAGCACACAATGGGTTCATAGAATACCCAAGAATGCTACACCGAAAGTTTCCTATGTGAAACATACACCCTTAGAAAACTCAAAAACTTTGGATAAGCGACACATGCAAAGATCAAAACCATCCCAAAGTTGGTACAATGGTCCAATTGGCATGGTAAAAGTAGACAAACTCAACGAATAGCCATGGCAAGGGCGGATGAACTAAATTCGACTGAAGACACATCACATACCTCCAAGGTCGGATGCATGGTGATGATATTCTCTATGTAAGAGGATAGTGCACAATAGATAGACCCTGCCGATAATTAGAATATGACTTAGGTAGATTACACACAATCATCATAATAAGTAGGAGGATTAGATAGGTCAACATAATAAAGAAGAACATGACAGTTTGTACCTGAAAAAAAAATTAGAATATTGGGGGGGGGGATTAAGGTATAAATTCCAGAGTACAATCCAAATGATAGAACAATGAGACATGACAACTAGCTACTAGGATGCAGGCACACACGACAATGGAGACGTAGGTAGTTATCCCTAGGATAGGTGATAGTATCTTGGGGAATTAGAATCATTTATGGAAATAATTACCCATAGTGTATGATAATTATGGTGGTAAAGGCCACTATCGATGATGGGTATAGACCTCAAGGGGCATCTCAACAACCGAGTATCATTGGAAGGAAGTCACACACATAGTATTTAACGTTCAAATACTGCACTTCACTTCACTATTTTCATAAAGTTGTTAGAGAAAGATTTTCCTCACCCTATGCAATCTTGCAGAGAGGGACTTATTCCATTTCCCTATGTAGACTTGTCTTTCCTGTTACTAGAATCCAAAGAAAAAAATACAAAATTTTCCACTTGTATGCATCTTGCACACTATACAACAAATGTATACGCAGGCTGATCCACTACAACCCACGTACATCGACATTTGTGCCAGAAAATGAAAATTAAATGTGGGGTTTCCATGTCACGATAGGATATCTTTGATCCTTGGCCTTCCATATACTGGAAATGTTCTGACTCGGCCCTTCAGTTTGATTTTGAAGGCTATAAAGAGGCCAATCCCAAGCTATGGGAAAGGAGAAAGAATTCAACTTTGAGAGCAAAGTTACTCTGGAGAAATTATTTACTTCATATTGAGTCTGCATCCCTTTGTCCTTTAAGTATGAACACAATGTTCAACCCCCAAGCTCTTCCCTTATTGATGGAGAACCTCATTATCTCCCTTGTATGAGCTTGCCCTTGGTGGAGGATTGAAGTGGTGGAGGCCCAACTAGAAGGAACTTAGTTTCTCAGTTCTGAACCGTGTCGACACGAAAGTCTGTAATAATTTCACTTATGTTGATCATTTATTAATAGAAATACTCTCTTCCCATGCAATTGATGTCTTGCAAATATATGAATTATTATTCATGGGCATATTTGTTATGTATATTGATGGATTATGCTATCTAATGTGCTAACCTTTTATATTTCCACCATATGCTTGTTTTTGCTTGTTTGTTGAGAACTTGTTGTAGGTATATATAGCTTTGGGTCAAAGTGGTCAACGATGGACATCATCGAACATCTGGACGAGGTATGCCTCTTTCTTATCTCCCTTGCACATTGGTTTATATAGAATATTGTTGGGATAGAGTTGATTTCTGTAGTCATTTTCGTCTGTTGTGGTTCACCCTAGCCATAGAGAGATTTTCCTCGTAATAGAATTGGCGACCATACTGGGGATGAATATTATTTCTTAGGCTTTGAAGTACTTTTCTCCTTATATTTCTCTCATTTCTATTGTGGTTCTTGTCACATCATTGCTTGATAGCTCTTGTTCACTCTGGGTCTGAGTTTTCATCCTTTCTCCCTTGCCTAGCCTTGTTTTAAAGCATATATGCACCTTTTGCCTTGACAGTCTTGTATACACGTAGGCTGTCTCATTGCAAGCTACATATATGTTCTCTATTTACCTGAATAGTCACATACATTAGTTTGCCTTGCCTTTTTTCCTGGTCTGGTGTTTGCTAGGTGGGATTTGATGCTTTTTGAGCCTTCTTGGGTCTCCGTAGTCCCTGTTAAGTGCTTGTGGGATGACAGGAAACCCTCTTTTGGTTGAATTTATGGGCGAAGTCTTTCTCTTCATATTTTCATTTTTATTGTCCTTGTACATTGGGCTGGGTGTTTTGTTGCTTGGCATCCTACTTGAATTATCTCTTTTTTATACACAGTAGGGCTATATATCAAGTTACTTTTCAGTCCATGCATTTTCAGTTTTGATATATTGAAAATACAAACAAAATAGGAATTTTGCATTGCTTGGCATTTTTGTCTTTTGAGTTTTTATCATTAGCTTAGTGCATATAGTGAAAGATTGCATTTTTTCTTTTGAATTGCAGAGTTGAATTTGAAAATTGCATCGTTTTTAGAAGCATATCATTCATTGAAAGTTAAAGTTAGGACTTTGCATTATTTTCATATTTACTTCTCTTGCAGAGTCATAACACCATGAGTTTCACTACCATACCTTTTTGAGTAATCACGACCATTAAAATCAACACTATGATTTAAAATTAACTAGTCACAATTTTATTTTCTAGGGTGCACAAACTAGCCTAGGATTTAGTGCCTTGGAATAGGATTTTGTGAGTAAAATTATCCAAGGCAATTAAATCAACATATGTGTCTGAGTCAGGGAGTGGAGAAATCCATTGTATAATTGGTAATATCAGGAGGCTCTGCTCACACCGGAGTTAATCATGAGATTGTGTGAAGTTGGTTGAAGGGATACCCTCCTGATACCTTCCTAGCATCAGAGATATTTCTAGGGATCTATTCATATATGGGGATATTGTTAGTGCCCTTACCTTCGTGAGAGGCAGTGCTTTCAAGGTTTCGGGCTTTGATACCCTGCCCATATGGTGGACCTAACTTATGAATTCTCTCGTGTGCATCGATTATATAGTGGTTTATTAGTTTCTTGACTTAGGCGTCTCATAGGTTACTTGCAGGGGTTATTCTGCAGGTACCCTAGGTCAGATAAGGGTTGGAAAAAACATAGCCTTTATGGAGGATTACCTCTCTGGGGGGATCTAACCCATTGGTTGTTAAGTCCATGAGGGCCGTTATAACTGATTCTGTTACCTCTGATATTTAGCAGGTAGTCTCAGGCCCCTCTTGGGCGAGACATACCTTCTTTAGGGAGGGAGGCCATTCAGCCACTTTACCCCATTTTCATGCATATTGGCCATTTGACTTTTGGTGTGCTCTTTGATTACTAGTTGGCCTTAAGAGTTTATACTGAGTTCTCTTTATCATGGATAGTGGAGTTCCTTTGACTCCTTCATTCACCGCTACCTACCCCATGATGCCTACTCCTGTCATGGGGACGAGTCCTTCCATTTTTCATAATGGTATGAAGAACTATGGTACTCAGTCTGTGCCTTGGGTCTCTATTCATTCTCCTGTTGATATGCCTTCACATTTGAAATCCTCTCCCTGGTCCACTTATATGAATCCTAGCATTGGATCCGGGGGCACGATGGCCCCAATTCCTATGACTTCATTTGATATGATTCATGTCCCTCAACCTACTTTCATGATGGGAGGTTGGAAACTCCCCTCTTATGGATCTAGTCCTAGTTATGCTCTTTCAAGAGCCAATATTCACATGGGTGCTTGTTTTACTTATTACACTCGATCCATGTATCCTCCATCCGCCATGTCGATTCCTTTGAACACTTTTTCCATGATGAGTCCTCATGTATCCCCGGGTGTTTCATACGGGGAGAATCGGTTTTACGGTTTGGGCTACCTGCTTCATGGAACCCCTTCACAAGGGGGAAACATATATCCTCACTCGAATAGTTCTTATCATACTTCTGTCTCTTCGCAGACTTCAATGATGATGCCCGTTCATACTTCTTTGATTCAATTAAATGGAGGATACTACCTTTTCGGATAGTGACAGGGGGTAAACTAGGATCCCTCCTAGTCTGCAATGTTTCAAAGTCAATATTTCCCTTGACCTTGGTATCAAATGCCACAGCCCACCACTAGTCCAGTCACTGTAAGTCATACTGGAGCTCTATCACCAACCTTTGCCAATCATGTTGAAAATGGGTCAACAACTTCTACAAGTCCTATTGACAATTCACACCCGACCGCTCCTAGTCATGTTGGGGGCACCACTCTAATCACCACGAGTCATATCAATATCGCATCTCCAATCTTTGTACATCATGAAGGAGATGAATCTCCCACCTCTGCCTATCATGTTGAGAGTATGTCGCCAACCTTTGTGAACACCGCTGGGGGCATTGAGAAACCTATGTGTCTCAGGCGTAAGACCAAGTTAATTTACAGGACTTGAAAAGGATATCATCTTACTCGTCTGTGTCCAACTAATGATGAGATACCAGAAGTGTGGGGCTCAGCTAAGGATACTTTGAATTTTGAGGCATCTATGGTTTCCCCACATCCTGTTTCTCCTTCAATTGACACAGTGGTAAGGCTGCCGCATTCCTCTCTTAACCTCACCCCCATGGTCAAGGGTGATGGGTCCCCTATCCTTGTTACCGTGCATCCTCTTCAACCCAGAGTTGAATAAATGGTCGTACCAGTACCATCTCTGGTCAATCCTTCTCTCCTTGTGGAGGGTGATGCATCCTTTAATCATGTCATCAACATTCTTGATCCTGCACCTTTTGAACTAGAGAGAGTTTTTCTTTCACCTAGTCCTCTCCCTTCGGGTTTTGAGGAAATCACCTTTGACTGGAATGGCCCTGTGGGGTATCCAATGCCTCCGCCTATGTATTTTCCAGTAAGAGACATTATCTGATCCATCACAGAAACTATATTCTCTGTTATTTCTTTATCCTCCTTGACTTGGAGAGATTTGGGTTTTCCCAAGATTATGTCGGCTATTTGTAAGATACCAACATTCCACAGAAGCTCGGCATAGGAGGCTTGGCCTCCCTCGTGACTTTCTGCCTAGAATCTTCCAAACAAGTTTAATCTAATCTCTTTTCCGACTCGTCTAAAACGTGAAAAGTTTTTCGAGTGATTTGTCCCTTCCACACTCGTTAAATTGGATTTGAAAGGTCATGAGTCTTAGTTAAGCTCTTTTCCGACTCGTTATCAAAAAGTGAAAGTATTGCCGAGTGAACTTGTCTCTTTCACACTCGTAAAATTGGTTTTGAAAAGATGTCTATTTGACACAAGTTTATCCCTTTTTCACACCAAATAGACTAAAATACATAAAAAAGGAAATTTTTTGGCGTTAAGTTGTGATTGCATCTCATGCCCTTGCTTGTAGTATTGAGCCTATAGTTGGTTCTTGCTTTGCGTTATAAACAATTTTTCTCAGCAGTTTTGCATCCTCAACCAAGCAGAGCCTTGTTTATATCCTTCACAATTTGACACCCTATACCTAGGAGGGAACATTCACCCGAGTGTCCATATCCTGCATGCACTTCCCTACATTGAGCATAGGTATGTTCCACTACTGGAACTAGTTTTTCTTACTTGCGACACTCGTTTCCTCCTATGTATCATAGCATTCATTTGTCTATGAAAAAAAAAAAAAGACGGGCGGGAAGGGAGTATTATCTTGTATCGGCAACAGTCGTTTCACCTTTGAACTGAGCACAAAGTTATTTGAGTACATTCATCATCATAATTTTGGGATGAGCATGGCCTTAGGAAGTTGAGATCATTATAGAGTCTTCTCTACAGACTGATTACTCTTCCAGTCCCTATAGAGAATTTTATTTATGCCTCCTGCATCTCATAGTTTTATCATCAGGTCTATGATGTCGGATTCCTCCACATGTCTCATGCTCTTGTTGAAAGGAAGTCTATCAACCTGTGTTGACCACTCCTCAAAACTCTTGACTTTGCATGTTGGCCACTCCTCAGAAGTCTTGGCTTTGCATGTCGGAAATACCCTCAGTTTGTCTCATAATCACATGATACTGTAGTCCTATCATGCACCTCGACTCTACTTTTATCATTGGTAGGTAACCTTGAACCCAACAGTCGAAATTTCATCATCGCTTGTTGACTGGGTGGTTTCCCTTGTGTTCGACGACAAGACATATATTCACACATTGGGATTCGTGAAGTGTCTTGGATTCCATTATCCTTATTGGTGGTTTCCTCGCCTTTGTCAGCAATTTTCATCACTGGCTTCTATTCATAGGGTCTTTTTCGTGTACTGCTTGCACTTGGCACACGCAAAATACGCACAGGTTCATTGGTTTGTGAACATATTCTTCGTCCGATTTTCACCAAATCATGAAGCTCTTGCTTTGTACCTCATGCTGACTGATGAGAGATGCCTTAATGCTCTCCTTTCAACGGGTCTCTTTCCATCGACTTCAACCCATTTATTCTGGAAATGAGACCTAGAGTCTTATGAGTACCTTGAGGCTTTCAGTCATCAGTGGCAGGCTCTCTAGCCATCGACAGTTGGGAATACATCAATGTCTCCTGATAGATGGATTCTTCAGGTGTTTGACACTGACTCCTGTATTCACACTTGTAAGAATGTATTCGGTGCCTTGATACCTACTTTCATTATCAATAGGTTGTCTCTCATTTGTTAATGGTATACATCAATGACTGGTAATCAAACGATGTCTCATTGTGTTTGACCTCAACTCCTTTATTTAGATGATGTAGACTTGCACCTTTGGCAGATTGTGTATAAGACTTGAAGACATCACTATGTGGCCACAACTTTCCTGAGTTGTTTCTTCCTTTTCATTGGACCAATACCTATATGAATTCAGTGATCATAGGAGATCTGATTGTACTCCACGGTATACAGATATATTCAAATTGGTTTTGAGACTGGTTCTATTAGGACTTGTTCATGACTATGATAGCTATTGGCATGTAACCGCATTTGTATTTTCCTATTCATGGCCACAAACACTTGTTTGGTATATTTTCACATGGATCTATAGTGTATTTTTGGCAACCATGTATGCAAAGTGAGTGTAGAATGTAATGAGAAACTAAGTTTGTCCAGCTGATTCTATACCACTCCACTTCTGGGTTATTTATTATGTATTTTGGCCATCGTAAATACTCCTCTGAACTCACACAACAGGGGGCATATGTTAGAGAAATATTTGCCTCACCCTATGCAATCTTACAGAGAGGGACTTGTTCTATTTCCATATGCAGACTTGTCTTCTCTGTTACTAGAATCCAGAGACAAAAATACAAATTTTTCCACTTGTACGCATCTTGCACACTATATAACAAGAGTATACGAAGTCTGATCCACTACAACTCGCTTACATCAGGATTTGTGCCAAAAAATGAAAATTAAATGTCGGGTTTCCATGTCACAATAGGAGATCTCTGATCCTTGGCCTTCCATATACTGGAAACGTTCTGTCTCGGCCCTTCAATTGCATTTTGAAGGCTATAAAGAGGCCAATCCCTAGCTATGGAAAAGGATAAAGAATTCAACTTTGAGAGAAAAGTTAATATGGAGAAATTATTTACTTCATATTAAGTCTGCATCCCTTTGTCCTTTAAGTCTAAACACAGTGTTCAACCCCCAAGATATTCCCTTGTTGATGAAGAACCTCATTGTCTCCCTTCTATGAGCTTGCCTTTGGTGGAGGATTGAAGTGGTGGAGGCCTAGATGGAAGAAACTTAGTTTCTCGGTTCCAAACCATGCTGTCACGGAAATATGTAATATTTTCACTTTTGCTGATCATTTATTAATAGAAATACTCTCTTCCCATCCAATTGATGTCTTACAGATATATGAATTATTATCCATGGGTGTATTTGTTATGTATATTGATGGATTATGCTATCTAATGTGCTGACCTTTGATATTGCCACCATATGCTTGTTTTTGCTTGTTTTTTGAGAACTTGTTGCAGGTATATATAGCTTTGGGTCAAAGTGCTCAACGATGGACATCATCGAACATTTGGACGAGGTAGGCCTCTTTCTTATCTCCCTTGCACATTGGTTTACATAGTATATTTTTGGGATATAGTTGATTTCTACAGTCATTTCCATCTGTTGTGGTTCACCCTAGCCATAGAGATATTTTCCTCATAACAAAAGCAAGATGAGTATACAGTTGAGAGCCGAGTACACAACATCGAGGTCACTAAGAGCATCCAAAGTTCAAGGAATTCAGGTCGCATACTCAGTACATGTAGCTAGTCATATGCACAGTTGTGGTAGTAGCATGACCAAGAATTTGATATGCATAGAGAAACTCAAGACAAGCATCACCAAGAAATAGTTGTTTGTAAGGAGATTGAAGTGACCCACCAAGGTATTAAAGAAATCCATATAATAGAATTCATTGCACACACATTACTAATCAAAACAATTGATGATATTTATGCCCAATTTCCTCGCCCAACGTAAGACACTTTGAACCTCCCCGCATCACATAAACTTAGCAAAGTGAAGGAGAGAGTTCAGTACCTAGAGAAACAAAACATCAAGCTTTAGAAAAGGCTCAAGAACACCCTCAATAAAAAGAAAGGGGTTACAAAAACAAATTTTGATGGATGAAGAAGAATTGAAAAAGGGGTGAGCACAGATCACATATTTCGTAGGGGTGGTTTAGTACAACTTCAAGCATTGGACACACCATAATTCCCCCCGATTCCACACTTTTAACAATAATATCCATGCAACTGAGGCCCAAGTCTCCTAGTAGCAGTAGGAACTTCCCTCTCTACCACCAGTCAAATGACAAGAGGCCATGACAACAATCACCAACAAGGTTTGGGAGATTGCGTCATCCTACAATGAATACCAAAGGCTATCATGCACCATGCTTGATGCAGTGGATAAAGCCCAACTTCATTAACACAAACTTGCATATGTGCAAGCAATGACAAACCCAATCACAAAACTATTGGAGCAGATCAACTTTACCTCGCCAACAATCACATCAAGGGATGTTGAGTATTTTTGCAATAAGATGTAGGAGTCGAAATAAATTTTTGACGAGGTTGATGGCCATTTCAAATAATTCATCTAGGAAATCATTATGATATTTCCATAAAACTCCTTTGGCATACCATAAACAAATTCATTGGATCGATGACGAGCCAACTAATAGTGTTGGGAGCTTGTCAAAACCTAATTTTTGACAGAGACTATGTGTGCACAACAAGTCAATATTTCATACGAACTTGAGAATATGCATTGTGTGACCTCTAGTTTTAGCGTTTGCACTAGCCAAGGATTTACTGCACACAAGGAATTAGAGAAAATATCATGTAGGTCATATTTGAAAATATCTTTAGGAATCATTGTAATTGATTTTTCAACATCCTGACTAGTCATGGTCGAGGTTATGGATGAGTTGGAAATTTTGTTATGATTTCCACGCTCTGTGGCAAATATGGTTGGATGCATGAAAATATGTAAGGGTTTGGATTTTGAGTAAAGGGAGAGTTCATTGTTATGTGAGAGATATGCGATCTAGAGCTCGAGTTATGCTAGTTTTTTAATTCTTGTTGTGTCTGGTTTTTGGATGAGAGAGAAAATAGATCAAGAATTGAGCACATGGCTCATCTCGGTTTTTGAATGTTATTGCATTTTGAGTAGGCTACATACAAATTGTATCTCATTGTCTTAAATGAATGGAATGAATGAATAAAGTCTAAACCACTTTTATCTCCACATTTGATGAGTTATGACTATAATGTATGCTTGGTTTATATCATTTGGTGCAATAGTTTGTGTTAGTTATACTTGAATGAATGACTAGCTCATGAAGGTTTCTTATATTTTTTGTTCCTTCACACCCTACACAAGAATGATGGTCTGTGTGGTTCTCATGGCATCTTGGGTGACACCTTCTTAAGTTCCTAAAGATTGAATATGTCGGCACCCATGCGGTTTTGTTGGTAAAAGCTTATTGAAACCAGGGTCTGAAACACCCCAGTTGAAAGAGACAAGAGAGTATATTAGACAAAGGTTAAAATCATATCATATTCACTTTACTTCAAAAAATCGAAAAGCTTATTTCATATTGATAGTTGAAGTTTTCTCTTTTGTAGTTAAAACTAGAGCGACAATCAACATAGTTGAAAATATGTTGAAAGATTTCCATTTTGAAGAGGATAGGTTTTGGTAATATGATCCATGCCATTTAATTTATAACATGAGAATTGTGGTTAGTTTTCCACCATATATTCATCATGAATATGTAGGAACAAAAATACTAGAAAACATAGAGTCATGGGAAGAAGTTCAACAAATATTGCAAGGATAGGGGCAACTATCAACAACAAGAAGAATGTGAAAGAAGAAGCAACTAAATAAAGTTTTACGTCCACTTCAATTATTACAATTGAATATGATAATACAAATAAGGGAATGTAAATTGTAATAGAGACTCTAGAGAAATTAGTTTTTTAAAGAAATATGTTAGAAAATAATGATCTAATGTAGGAAGATATACTAGAATCCCTAACTAAAATGATGAGAATATATTTAAATTTTGAATTTGAAGAAGATCAAATAAGATGCATCATTTGGGTAAATCCTTGCTTGAAAAATTAGTAGTTTCAATAACCCAAATTGCATCATCTAGTAATCCCACACACAAAACAACAAGCCGGGTGATTCTATGAGGTGAAGTTTCAAAGGAGGTATGATTCTCATAATAAAAGGTTGATATATTTATAGATATGTCTTTAAAGAAGAATATGGCTAAGAAAACCAAAGAAATCTCACTTTCTCAAATCAATCATAAAGGACATGCCTTGTGCAGGCTATTATCATCAATTGATTATGAAAAAGGTACTTTACATATGGAAGTTTTACAGCCTAAAGTAGACAAGCTTGAAAAGGATATTAAGTCCCATGAAAATGAAACTACCACAATGATTGTTGGTCTAAATCATATGCCACTGGAACACAAGGTAGAATGGCACAAACATATGGGTAATATGGTTTCTAGGGACCTAATACAAGCAACAATTAATTTAAGAAGGATACAAATGCAAAACAATAGGCTGAAAAATCAATTGAAGTTTGAGAAAAGTACCAATAAAGCTTGTCAAATATCAAGCAATGATTTATATAAAAAGATAATTTCTTTAGTACAAGCTCCAAGAGATAAATTTGGGACTTCATCTCTGGTTAAAGAAGTTCAACTTCTCAGAGGAATATTGAATTTATAATTACTGAGCATGTTCAAAAAAATAAAATAGTTGAATTAGAAAAAGAGAAAGATCAATTGAAAAGTCTAGTGAAAATACTTTTAGAGAAAAATATTAAATTGGGACAAATCATTGATAGAGTTGATGAAGAGAAAGAATTTTCTCTTTCGACAAATTTATCTCTCAGAGCTACAATCCCAGATGTTGATATGATAAAAAGGTTTCAAAAGAAGAAGAACTTTAGAAGCTCAAAATGTAATTGACAACAATACATAAAGAACTTAAAGTTGTTGAAACAAGTGTTTAGTGGAAGGATTCATAATTAAAGAGTTATAAGAATAAATTGATAAGCATAAAACACTTTTAGAAACTATGCATTCTATCATGGATGAGAAAGATACAATCATAGTTGAGGAAAATCAAAGGAGTGCAGAGTTTGAGAGGATGCATAAAGAGTTTGAGAAAATAATTTCCACAAGGAAGTGTTTAATTGAAGAAAAACATCATATTTGGGATCAAATTATCACAAAAAAAATTAGAATCCATTTTAATATGATTCAAGAAATAGAGGAGGTTGAAAGAGTAGTGAGAATTGAAGTTTCAAAGGCATGGTAGTGTTTTGGAGATAAAGTTCAGATTGTTGATGAAATCATAAAATTATTGAATAATAGAACTCAAAATGATTTGGAGGTTCTAGGGATCAAAGGAGGAACTGCATTGATGATGCAAACAAGCACAATCCTGTTAGAATTAATGATTATGTTGAGTTGGAGATTGGTTTGAAGATT
>JASDQU010189951.1:6737-21398 GCA_032191745.1 Picea mariana
GGGGGTGAATCAGTAATAGAGAAATTTAACCCTTTTTAACCATATAATCCAAGTCTTATATCAATGTATCATTATCATCCAATAACTGTAGAGTAAATAAGAAATGAACAAATGAATAATCATACACATACACAGTGCACCAGTGTTTTACATGGAAACCCAAAGCAAGAGAAAAACACAAAATGATTTTTCTTATATGTCTTGAATAATTACACTCATTGGAAGCACCAACTTCCTTTGTTTTCTAGCTGCAACTGGAAGGAGGCTCCAACCCCCTAGTTTCTCATAATGCAACTCGAGGGAAGCTCCAACTCCCCAATTCTTTGGCTACAACCAGAAGGAGGCTACAACCCAATTCTCCAGCTACAACCATAAGGTGGATACAACCACTTGTCCTTGCGCCATCCAACCTCCCTGATGTATAAGTAGAATGATGGAACCACTGTCACACTATCACTGTGAGATATACTGTTGTAAACCTGTACCAATAACCTAAACCATGCATCAACCTGTACCTCAACATGTACCATAAACAAGTGCATCGACCATGCACCAACCTATACCAAACAACCTATAATCAACATGTGTCATAAACAAGTGCATCAATCGTGCATCAACATGTACCTCAACCTGTACCATGAACAAGTGCATCAACCATGCAACAAACCTATACAAATAACCCGTCACAACAACCCGTCATAACAACTTTTCCAAACAACCTATCACAATAACATGTCTCATCAATATTATCAACCAAATCAGATCTAATCACTAATATCAATCACCAAGACAACTCTCAAAGATGTGCATCAACCAAGAATAACACACCAACTCATAATCATCACCAAGATCAATATGTGCTTCTAATAATACAAGTATGCTACATCATCCATAAACCATATGTCAACAATACTACTAACAAGTGCCTCCAACCATGTACCAAGTATGTACCAATCATGTATCAAATACTCATCAACTGTGACTCATGAAGATGTACCAACATCATCAACTATACACCTCATGTATGTGCCAACTCATCAACTACTTGTCTCAACCATGTACCCAACTTGTACCTCAACCAAAATCCATTATCAATTTCATCATCCAAATATGATTTGTAACTCTGTAATATAAATGGTGTATATGATCACATACCTTCAAAACTTCCTTAACTTTAACAACAAGAGACTATCATTTTCATCAAACTTTTCTTTAGTCTTGCATGACTAGTTTTGGATTAGTCAACAATATTAAATTGAAATAATCATAACTTTGTACATGTAATGAATAAATATCTAAAACTGATACAAAATATTCTTCAGTGTGTTTTATGGAATTCCTCCAAGTTTCACTACTTGAAACCTCTCATAAAAGGAGTTATAGAAAAAATGGCATACCTTGTTGAATTCTGGCTTATTCTAGAGAACAACCTTGTAGAGTGTTCTCCACACATAATATTTGTTGAATCGATATGAAACTATTACACATAATACTAAAGACTGTTCTCTAACCAAAACACTTGGTATTACTAAATTTGGATTTGTTATTAATAAGTTATGACGTTTTTACCCGACACACCTATTTTAGACTAGTTTCAGGACTAGCCACAAACCCTATTTTCCACAGAGTGTAACTCCAAAAATACAACGACCCACAAGCTGAATTTTTTACCACAGATACTTGGACATATTTACTCAATGGAATAGCAATTTCACAGTATGAATCATTCTATAAAAATATTTATTGCGAAAATGGTGAGATGAACTGTAAATAACATACCTTAGAAAGCATCATCAAAATAATTTACCCTTCCTTGAATTCTAGCCTTCTTTTCTTCACCTTCCCTTATAAATTCGGCTTAGATATATTTTGGTTACCTCAGACACCAATATATATTCAATATGCTCAAGTGTGATATAAAATTAGAGAGCCCTTCCTCTTATTTATACTTTCCAAGTAGCTTCCTTAAAACCATCTTCTAGGTCACTTTGCTCACATTCCTTATTTTAGGGTTAACCCGCTTCTAATTTCTCCATTAAATTTATTATTTAAATAATTTATTTTGTATTCACTTTGATTTATAGTACACTCATCACTTCACTTTATTATTTACCTTCTAAAATATCTTAAACCACTTTGACTACTTTGACCATTTGGGGCTTCTAGATGGCATATGAGGGTCCTCGAACTTCGTAAGGCCATAACTCTCAAACCGTGAGGAGTTATGTGACGTTCCACATACCACTAGAAATGGAATGACATGTAATATCCATGTAGAATAGTATTACCTTAAAATATATCAAAACTCATACCATTATCCATCAAACAAACTTGGGTCCATTACCCAAACATGGGTTCTCCAACTTCTCATGGCCATAACTCTCTAACCGTGAGGAGTTATATATGTTCCACATACCACCGGAAATGGCATGACAAGAACTATCCATCTAGGGTATTTTTGCTGAAAAATTAATTGACCTTCATCTCATTGTTCCACAAATAAGCATGGGTTCTCTAACCATACTTCTAGGATAACTCATTCCACAAAGCGTCTTCTCGTGAGGGCCTTCACCATAAGGGGACCACTTTGGAGTTCATTCATTTGTACTTATTATCAACCATGACAAGACAATAATGAGTCATATTTACATGAAACAAACTTGGGTCCATTAACCAAACCTTGTGCTACCAGAATTCGCTTCCAGAATTTCTCCAAGGGTTGACATCAATCACTAAGGGGTTGACATCAATCACTAAGGGTTGTAATCAATCTACAATATCACTCTCCAATAGTTGACATCAATGAAAACCAACAATGCATACCAACTATCCATCAACCTAAGCCAATTGTCTGACATTTTTAAGATATTATTTTGGATATATAACCTGTGGAAGTTACGATTTTTTACTAGTCTTGGAATTAGTCTCAAACAAGTAATATAGGAATTTTCTCTATAATTGTTTTTTGGTGAAGATTCAGATTGTGAAAACTTCAATATCCTAAGGATAAATATTGAAGTAATTTTTATAAAATTTTATTTTTTTGATCCACTATAATTTATGAGATATAGTCTATGTAATTTAGGGTTTTTTACTAGCCCTGAAAATAGTCTCAAGCTAGTGTTTTGGGAAAACATGCATATCTTCTTTTGAAAAGATCCAAATTGAGTGGAAATTGTTGAAATGAAAACATGAGTGTCCATCTTGTTTTAGGTCCAAATTTCAGACTATATCAAAAAAATTGTACACATGACATTTTGTACAAGTTCATTCTTTGGAAAAGGCCACAAATCAACAAGTGTTGGGAAAGTTACTATAACTTTCACTCATCACATCAAATTTTGGTCAAACTTATGGAATTGCAAAAAATACATATCAAAATACTATATGAAAAACATTTGGACTCAAAAAGTCTAGAATTTCATAGATACGCTAGAATAAATGTTTCCCAACAAAATAGTCTTTGAATTAGGGTTTTAAAGGTACATAAATTACAATTAGTTTGATTGGAAGATATATTTTTAGTGATTCAAAAATTGTGATAAAGAGAAAAAAATAGGAGGATCATTATTTTCTCGCATGGAAAATGGTTCTTTAATAATTTTCACTCTTGCTAAAAACTCATACATGACATCTGAATAAAGTGAATACTTTGAAAACATCCTATCCCAATTGAAGAACCAAGTTGATGAAATGAGTGGTAGTACATTGAAACTTGTGTATTTCTCACATTCCCATGAGATGTTTAAAAGGGAAATGGAAAATTTTATGGATCGAAAGATGAAACAATTACAAAATTCCATGAATTCCATGGAAATCATTCTCTTACAAAGGTTCCCTAAAAGGGAATCTATGGAGATCAAGGAAATCATGAAAATAAGAAGAACAATAGTTTTGAACCTCAATCACATATGGGGAATATTTCAACGCATTTTGGGAGCACAAATATTGAATCTCAAAATCATGATTATTCATCACTCTTAGATCCACATCATTAGGGGTTCAACTTAGCACCAAGGTGTTGGGTAGGTGTTATGTTATTTTCATGTGTGTGGGGAGGTGCATCAGATTTGATGACTACGTGAGTTTCCAACGTGAATATCTGTGTACTATGTGTATGATACATTGATTAATTTCTATTTTGCTTAAGAATCTATATGCATTTCTTTAATTTGCAGGTTTAAGACTTACATGTGGTATCATAGCACATTTTTGGATTTAGGGGGATGCCTTGGTTGTTGAGGGTTTGGCTCGATCTTGATAGATCAAGTTTATCTTGGGTCTGTGATAAAATTGGGTTCAGTGGGAGCTTTGAAGTGGTGATTCGTGTGTTGAAATATAATGGAAAACAATTCTAGAATCGAGATTGAGAAGTTCAATGGTAAAAACTTTGAGATATGGAAGCTCAAGATGGAGGAAATTATTGTAGACAAAGAACAATGGATCGTTGTGGATCCCAGTACATGACCTACTTGTACACAACCTATTGGTACACAAACTACTAGTACTCAATCTACTAGTATGTCGAAAGAAGATTTGGAGAAGTTGTATAAAAGAAAAAGGAGTATGATTCAACTCTGCCTGGATAATTCAGTGTTATTGAATGTGTCAAGAGAATCTACACCAAGGAACTATGGGAAAAGTTGGGTAATCTCTATTAGTCAAAGTCCTTGGTAATTAAGTTGTTTCTTAGAAATAAGTTGTATCATCTTAGGATGGAAGATGGATATTCTGTGACAGAGCATCTAAATTCCTTTAATACATTGGTAAGTCAGCTTGGATATGTTAATATTAGACTTGCAGAAGAAGATAAGTGTACTACTTTGTTATGTTATTATCTAGACTCCTAGGATAATATGGTTGCAACAATTGGTACTACCACTCAATCTGCATTGAAGTATGAGGATGTTGTTTCATCCTTGTTATCAAAAGAGATGAGGTGGAAAAATATGGATGGTCATAACACAAATGATTTATTTGTAAGAGGTTGTCCCAAAGATAGGGATACAAATAAGTCTTTGGGGGGATATCTAAATATAAATGTAGGTCTAAATCACCAAGAAAAGCTTTGAGTAAATGATGGAAATGTGGTAAATCTAGGAATTATAAGAAAAATTGCAGGTCTAAGAAAGTTGATAAAGAAAAGGGATCCGATGATACCTCTTCCACATAGGTGAAAACCTCGACAGAAGAATGAGGTGATGTTTACTTGGCGTCTACAGGTACACATGCAAATTGTGATGTATGGTTGATTGAATCAGGTGCATCATCTCATATGACTCCTCACAGGGAGTGGTTCAATGAATACAAAAAGTATGATGGTGGTGATGTCTTCCTAGGAGATGAATCAAAAACCAAAATCATGGGACATGGAAGGGTTAAGATATTACTGAAATATGGAAGGATTAAAAATATCCCTAGAGTTCTGCACATTACAGATCTATCCAGGAGCCTAATATATATAAGTAAGTTGGATGATGTAGGTGTGGATACTTTATTGGGAAAATGGCACTTGCAAGATGGTCATAGGAGAAATGGTGTTGATGAGGGGAGTTCGATTTGGAACTCTGTACAAGTTGTTGGGAAGCACTTATACTAGTGGGTGTAACATTTCTATTGTCCCTGAGTAGAGAAATAAAGAATAAAAAAAACCATACTATCCTTGGAAACAATACCTTGCTATGACATCAAAGACTAGGACATATTGGAGAAAAAGGCCTTAGAAAACTACATAGTAAATGTATCGTTGAAGGTATGTATAATTTTAACCTGTATTTTTATTTATGTAACATTGCATATATGGTAAAAATAATCAATTAAGATTCCCATCTGGTTCTACAAGAGAAAAGGGGATCTTAGATTTGATACACATTGATGTGTTTGGACATGTGCCTATTCCATATCTAGGTAAATCTGTGTATTATGTTTCATTCATAGATGATTTCTCAAGGAACATATGGATTTATTTTCTTATGAAGAAATATGAGGCAATTTTTAAATTTGAAGAGTTTAAGGCTCTGGTAGAAAATCAGGAAGAGAAGAAAATAAAGGCGTTGAGGACAAATAATGGTGGAGAATTTTGTGAGAATGAATTTGAAGAGTTTTGTAAAAAGTGTGATATATAAAGGAAGAATAATAATCCATACACACCTAAAAAAAATGGGGTTGGAGAAAGGATGAACATGACATTGATGGAAAAAGAAAGGAGCATGTTCAGTGGTGCCGGGTTAGGACATGAATTTTGGGTAGAGGTAATGTGTACTGCAAGTTACCTGGTAATTAAATCACCCTCATCAACGCTACTGGAAAAAAATCCACATGAAGTATGGACTGGTAAGATACCCTCTCGTGAACATCTCGTAGTGTTTGGTTGTGATGCTTATGTACATTTTCCAAAGGAAAATAGGAGTAAGATGGATAATAAATCTGAAAAGTGTATCTTTATTGGTTATAAAAATGATATGAAAGGATATAAGCTTTGGAACCCAGAAACTAAGAAGATTATTTATAGTCAGGATGTTGTTTTTAGAGAGGTTAAAGATGTTCCCAAATAGAAATTCTTACCAAGGCAAGAAGAACTTGGGAAAATAGAGTTTGAGTTGGATGATGGAAAATGTGAATCAATGAAAGTAGATGAATAATAAGAAGAAGAACCTCATACTCTAGTATTGAGGAGATCAATGAGGGAAAGAAGGAAACCAAAAAGGTATAGTCCACCTAATTTTCATGTAATTTTTTTTTTATCTATTATTGATGATGATCCCAAAGATGTTAGGGAAGTAGTGAATTTAGAGGATAGTAAACTCTAGAAGAAGGCCATGGTTGAAGAGATGGATTCCTTGGATAAGAATGGGGAATGGGATCTAGTTGAGTTTCCAACTGGAAGAAAGGCCATTGAAAACAAATGGGTTATTAAGAAGAAGTTGAATGCATCAGGCAAAGTGGAGAAATACAAAGCCCGGTTAGTAGCAAAAGGTTATTCTTAGGTAGAGGGAGTTGACTTTGGTGAAATTTTTTCTCCTTTTGCCAAGTTAACTTATATTGAATTTATTTTATTTGTTGTTGTTTCTTTTGATTTTGAAGTAGAACATATGGATGTGAAGAAAACATTCCTACATGGGGATATGGAATAAGAAATCTACATGAAGCAGCCATAAGGCTTTGTAGTGAATAGAAATGAAGAGTTGGTATGTAAGCTAAATAAATACTATATGGTCTGAAGAAATCACCTAGGATGTGGTACCAAAAGTTTGACAAATACATCCTTGGAATGGGATTTGTGAGAAGCAGGGATGATCACTTTGTATATTCCAAGAAGGTTGGTAATCACTTCATTTATGTAGTGTTGTATGTCAATGACATGTTTCTCGTAGGAAAAAACATGGATGTAATCAAGGAGGTGAAGTCACAACTATCCTCCAAATTTTACATGAAGGATATCGGGGCTGCTAACTTCATTCTAGTAATGGAGATTAAAAGAGATCGTGCAAACAAGAAAATTTGGTTGAATAAAATAAAATATGTTGAGACAATATTACAGAGGTTTAATATGTAGGACAGTAAACTAGTCAAGGTTCATATTTCTGCAGGTATAAAGTTATCTGCAGATCAGTGTCCCGAGACACAGGAAGAGGAAGAGAACATGCCCCATGTTCCATATGGTAGTGCAGTTGACAGTTTGATGTATGCAATGGTATGTACTAGACTATATATTTCACATGCGGTGGGAGTTTTGAGTAGGTATATTGATCTAGGTGGATATTGGACCACCCACCTATTCCAACTGGCTCCTCTTGACAATTTTTAGTTTAGCACATTCTTTTGTACTTATTTGTAATTGTGGGTTATACACTTACGGGGATGTCTGAAGCCCTACACATATTCCAGGTGGAGACTGGTGGCCTCCCACCTAATCCAACTAGCTTATTTTGGATGTTTTCATGTCAACACATCTTTCTGTAATTTCAGGGCCATTTTGGGGCCCTAAACAATGGTTTTTTGGATTTCCACTCTCAAAATATAAACATAGTTAGAGTTTGACATTGTAATGTGTAGTTATCAAAAACACGTTTCCAACGGGCTATCAAACACCTAAAATGGAGGTCGTATGCAAACGTTATGACCCCGATAAGTTGAGGTACCAACTTACCCATCGAGGCCCACATAAATTTTGACATTTCACCTCCTAGGGTTAGGTTTTTGGATGCCTAGGGTTTTGGCATTCACGAGTAATGTTAAAAAGGCCTCTAGAGCCTCATTGTAATCATTCTTCTTAGACAAATGTGCATAACAACCACATCTCTTCTCAGAGATAGCTACCGCCATTCGATCAAGTTGTTTTAGTTTTTCAGTTTTACAGTTTCATCCTATTTTATTTATTCAATAAAATATATTGTTCACTGGATATATGTGTTGTTCTCTGTATCTCTGTGTTTATTGTATTCAGTCTGTTAATCAGTTCATTCCGTTCCTAAATCCGGATCATATATGTCAAAACCAGGGAAGGAGCATTGGACAATAGTAAAAAGGGTTTATAGGTATTTGTGTGGCACTTCTAGTTATGGATTGTGCAACCAAGGAAGACCAGGATTGGAAAAAGTGTTTAACATACATGGGTTTGTTGATGTAGACTGGGCTGTAGATAGGGATTGTAGAAGATCTACAAGTGGGTGTGTGTTTAACATATTTGGAGGAGAAATCAGTTGGATGAGAAAAACATAGGTTGGGCACTCTCAACTATAGAAGTTGAATACATGAAACCACTCATGAAAGCAAGGAAGAAATATGGTTACTAAGATTGTGTTAAGGTATTGGGTTGGTAAAATAAGAAATAAGGTTATATTGTGATAATTAGAGTGGAATCTTCCTGGAAAACAACCCAAATTATCATTCAAAGACAAAGCATATTGATGTTCAGTATCACTTTGTGAGAGACATGGTTGAAGATGAGAAGGTGTTGATAGAAAAGGTTGACACTTTGAAGAATGTTGTAGATTCATTGTCAAATTCAGTGGGATCCGAGAAGTTCTGTTGGTGTAGAGAAACAATGGGCATTGTTTTCCTTGATTGTTTGACTATGTAATCCTGTGACCCGCTATATGTAAAGAAAACAACAATTGGGATAATGTTGGGTAGGTGTTATATTCTTTGCATGTGTGTGTTGGGGTGCGTCAAACTTGATGGTTGCATCTGACGGTCCCTCCTTTGTGTCACGTGCACTGGGAAATTTCCTATGGGGGTCCTAGGGGGGTAGGATTTCCCCCCTAGTTACGTGGAGCATTTGGGGTAGCACCCCGATTTTGTTTTGGGTGATTTTTGCTATTTTAGCGTTTTTGCTATTTTTAGCGATTTTCTAAATTAATCCCAGATTAAGGGATTAGGGTTTTGGTAGCTTCAAAATGCCTAATATTTTGTATATATTATATTGCAAATGGTGAAATTAATACAATGAAGAGTTGAGAGGTGTGACACCAAGGAAGGTTGGTTTTCTCTCAGTCAAGGGTTTCCAACGTAAATATCTATGTACTATGTGTATGAGCCATTGATTAATTTCTGTTTTTGTTAAGAATCTATATGCATTGCTTTAATTCACAGGTTTAAACTTACACAAGGAACTACTTAATTCCCAAGATTGATATGAGGAAGTTTGATGGTAAAGGTCCTATAACATGGCTATTCTAAACTAAACTATTCTTTGATATACACCAAGTGCCAAACTTACAAAAGGTAACTATTGCATATTTGTATTTAGAAAATTATCAATTTGTTTAGTATCTATGGCTTTGTGAATGGAAAAAGGATTCTATTGTATCTTGGTCCATTTTTATAGATGAATTGATAACATTATGGTGATATTAAGAGAAACACATTCTTTAGTAAATTGATAAAGATTTGGCAAAGAGGTTTAATTACATAACACATTCAATAATTCAAAAAACTAAGCCTTAGGGTAAATAACATTCAAAATGATATTTTTTTAGATATCTTTATGTGTACTTTAATGGAGAGAATTCAACATGAGGTGTGTCCCTTTGAACCCAAATCTGTAGAGCATGCTTTCAGTGTGGCTATGAAATTTGAAAGTAATAATATGGATACTAAAATAATGGATACTAACAACTATAGAGAGAACCATGTTCCCTCTCCTAATATCACTCAACCTACAAGGTTGAAACCTAAGAAAATGGATGAAACAAGAGAAAAGAGACTATTTTTAAATTGTGACAACAAGTATAGTAAGGGGCACAAATGAGGTGAGAAGAATTTATTCTACTTAGACTATGAAGAAGAAGATCAAGAATTGGAACCATTGCAATATCTAAAACTAGAAGAAGATATTCTAACCATATATTTTCATTCATTTCCTAGCATCTATACTCCATAAACCCTCAAGATAGAAGGACGTATAAAAAACAAAAGGTAACAACGCTAAATGATTCTAGTATTAACCGTGACTTCATTAATTTCAAATTAGAAAAAATTCTCAATTGCTTTATATATCTAGAACCAAAGCATCAAGTAATGATTGCAAATGGAGGCACCATTACGTTCCATAGTATTAATCTCACTCCAGGGGAGTATTTATTGGATAGTCCCATGATTGCAATTCAAATGGGTGGTATTGTTGTTGTATTATGGGTCCAATGGTTACAATCATTGGGAACAATTGATCTTAATTTTCAGGAACTTTTCATGAGATTCTCCTTAGAAGGAAAGGAGATTGAACTCATAGGTATCCAAGAGAAATCATATGAAGTGATAAATTCTAAGATAATGAAACAATTACTAAAAAAGGGACACCATGGTGTAATTGTGTAATTGTTCTCACTATATGTTCAAACATCTATACCCTTTTCTCCAATGGATCTCCAAAAAGTTGTTGAAAAACATATTAAGGTATTTGAAGTGATCCCTAAGGGTATTCCACCTACTTGAGATCATGGCCATACTATTCATTTACAACCAAGAAGTATACCACCTAACATTAGGCCTTACATGTACCCATATGCACAAAAGAGTGAGACTTGGAATATGATTCAAGAAATGTTAGCAGTTAACATCATTCAACCTAGCCAAAGTGATTTCCCTTCACCAATGGTGATGGTTTAAATAAATAAGGTTCATGGAATAAGTGTCCATATTATAGACAAATCAACAAAATGAACATTAAAGATAATTTTCCTATTCTTTTCATTGATGAATTGCAAGGATAAATTTTCTTTACTAACTTAGATCTCGATTCCATATATCATAAAATTAGATGAGGAAAGAATACATCCCCAAAATATCCTTTATAACACATGGAGGTCAATATGAGTTTTTAGTGATGTCACTTGGCCTTACTAATGCACCTTCAACATTTCAATGCTTGATGAATTCTATTTTCAAACCCTTCCTTATAAAATTTGTGTTAGTATTTTTTGATGATATACTAATCTACAACAAATTTTTGGAATATCATGTACAACATGTTGAAAAGGTCTTACAAATATTGGAAGAGAAACAACTATATGCAAAGAATTCCAAGTGTTTCCTTTGGGTTCAAGAAGTCGAATATTTGGGTCATATTTTATCTCATGAACATGTCAAAGTGGACCCTAACAAAATTAAAGCTATGGTGGAATGGAAAATTCCCAAAACCTTGAAGAATTTTAAAGGATTCTTAAGATTGATGGGATATTATTGTAATTTTTTTAAGAATTATGGTCAAATAGTAGCACCACTAAAAACTTTATTAAAAAAAGAGACATTTTCTTGGACTCAAGAAGTAACCAAATATTTTAAAAAACTTAAGGAGGCTATTTGTACGACTCTTGTCTTGTGTAACATCCAGTTCCACTGATCACAATTTCATAACACTGTTTATTCTTTGAGGACACTTGCGTGCAAGTGATCCAGTTAAAACATGGTACATTATGATTATTTGTTCTGGTTGATGATTTTATGCTATGATTGAATATTGAAATTTGATATGTAATAATATTGATGTATAGCATTTGCAGGTATTATGATGAGGTTTTCTGAGTGTGCAGGGAAAGTGTTATGATGAGGATGTTGATGGCATTGACATACTTCCTTGGACTCCATATTGAGTTAGGGAGTGGACCATTGACTTTGGTTACAAGTACTTGATTTATTACACATGTGTTGTGTAATGATTTCAGTTATGGATTTCATGTATAGGAGTTATTGATATTATCTTTGTTGGTGGAAGCAAGCATGGTAACGCCTGCTAATCCGAATCACATATGGAGTAAAGAGGTCATACATAGATATTTGATGGATGAGGGAGATGTGTGGCAGTGTCCCTGTCATAGCCTACTAGCACTCCTGCCATGACCCTAACTAAAGGTTAACAACTACCTTGTTCCTAATAGTTTCTTGATGCCATGAGGATAGGATGATATAATCGCTCACAAGGATTTCTTAGGGGCACACAATAAGGTGGATTCCTTATTCCTCAGAAAGCCCTTAGTCTCACATAAGGTCGACAAGTGGAGTATTAACTCCAAGCGTCAGAAAAATTCCAAACTAAGTCAAATGGCGAGTGGTACCCTTGGAGAACGAAGGCGTGTCTTGAAGGGAACGTCGCATGAATAAATTAATGAGCTAATAAAAATCTAGAAGACCTTAGAAAACAAAACAAATACTTAGAATTGAGTAGAAGATAAATTATATTATATTAAAAATTATGAAGTGGAAATATAATTTAATCAAAGTCTAAAATTATTATTCCTAATGAAATTTTATAGAAATGAGTCTAAGGGAGATTAGGCTAAATAAAATCTAGAAAAGGAAGAATAAAATTTAAGGCATGTGCACAATGTGTGCATGAAATTAATAAAAATAATTTTTAATTAAAATAAATCAATTCATGAGAGAATAGGTTGTCAACATAGAGTTAGTATCCTAAGTCAATCAAACTCTAAATCATAACTAAGAGAAGAGTTCTAATAAAACTCCAACTGTAAATTAGTTAGGGGACATAATAAAAGAGAAATTCGGGAACTAAGGGACAACTAAAAGAAAATCTAGGAACTAATTTAGGAGTGTGAGGGAAAATGCATGATTTATTTAATTAAAATAAATTTAAACATGTGAAACTTGGGGAGAATATGACATGTGTTGGGGGTGAATAATCCCTAATTTAATTATTACAAATGATTTAAATGTGCATAAATTGACAAGTGTCAAGGGGAAAATTATTATAAAAAGGAGACAAAGGAGGAAATTACCCTATTGCTGGATGAATGAAATGCTATTAAAATTTCTATTGACTGAGTTTACTTGTGTGAGTTGGGTTGCAAGCTTGTGCAAGAGGTGGAAGCCTCTCCTTACAAGGGAATTCTTGAGCTATTTTTTCTGAAATTCTGTGTGTGACCCCTTTGCGGCTCGAGGGGATAATAGGGGAAGAAGAGTACCCGTAGCATTGGTTGCGAGGTACCAGTGAAGTCCTTGGATTAGCAGGCGAAAGCAGGGAGGGCGTGCACAAGTCTTGAAGTTGAATATTATCTTTGATAAGATCACTCTCCGGGTTACAATATTTGATTTGTATAAATATTTTTGTTAAATGTAAATTTCAATTGTAAGATGAATATGTATGGAAGCATGTTAAGCTTTGCGATGTAATAACTTTGGTTATGAGTTTATCTTGTAAATTTTAACTTTGGTTTTTTAAAAGATCTTTAAAGTCATCATTTTGAAGATTTATCCTCTATTGTAATTGTATAAATTGGTGGGTACAATATGTAAATGTTGTATTCGCATAGGGTCTTATACTAAGGAAATTGGATGGAAATTTTGTTTTGAAATTGTTGATATGGGGATTGAGAATTATGTTGAAGGTTATGAAATTAGGAGAAAATAGATTTTGTTCAATACCTCCATGCATATATTTTTATTTCCATTGCATTTAGGTTTCTGACATTGTATAGATTATAACCCATTTCGACAATTGGGTGAGAGGTATGGTGACTTAATCTATGTGTATTCGATTTGAGTTTTTGATTGAGAATGGTGAAATGTATGGTAAGTAGTGGCATGATAAATATGAAATAGAGATTTCAATTTCTGAAACTTGTAGTTGGAGACACTAATCCGGCTGAAGGATGATAACCTTTGTGATTGCTGCTCAAAATTTTGGGTCGAAGGAATGGATTGAGAATCTTTGAAAGTTAAATGGGGTTTGTAGTATCACACTGTTCAAATCAAACTCAACGTCTCATGACGTTCACACCCCACCTTCTTGAACACTTCAACTTTTAAAATTATTAATTTCCCACAAGAAACTCCTATAAGTGATACACTACATTTCCGAATTTAATTTTGGCTTATTCAGGCCTGACCTGTTGCAGGCTCAATGGAAGCACCTTTTAAGAGGAAATCATAAATCTATAACCAAGGTATATCAATAATGTGCTCAGAGAAAACTAAGGGATAACAACTCCTTTCTATTTGTAGGATATCTGTTCGAAGATTAGTAGTTTGTAGGAGAAGAGTATACATTAGAAAAATATACTTTCATATCCACCTCTACTGTTAAGTGCACCACCCAATAGTTGGGTCGAAATGTCTTGCTAAATTTTGATTTTTTCGTCTCCTCAACTATAGATAATTTTATCTCTTACTTGAAATGATCCAGATGGATGTCAGTGGCCTCCC
>JASDQU010189952.1:0-14977 GCA_032191745.1 Picea mariana
GATATATATATATATATATATATATATATATATATATATATATATATATATATATATAGAGAGAGAGAGAGAGAGAGAGAGAGAGAGAGAGAGAGAGAGAGAGAGAGAGAGAGAGTAATCTCTACAATGAGCCCTAATCTCTGCATTGATTATTAAATCAGTAAACCTAGTGAGATGGATTGGTTCGACTTCTTCAACCCATGGATTCAAACCTTACTTCAACCAGGTACACAAGTTCTTTAAAACTTAGAGAAGAGAGAGAATTCAAACTTAAAACAGAGTTGGAAACAATGTTTCATAATCAATTTAAATCCTTTGAAGACAAGATTGAGACAATGACATAAAATATAATTTTAGGGTTGGAGAGTGAGTTGCACAAAATGAAGGCTAGATTACAAGAAATAGAAAAACAAAGCCAAGGAAAAAAACAATCAACCCAAGAGGTAGAGGTCGTAAAAAATCATAATATCAGGGATAAGATTATAGAGCTAGAAGAAAGGATAATTAGCAATTTGAATATACATCCTTTGGAACTAAGTTGGATATAAAACTCATCAAAGAAGAAATGAACAAGTTCATAGAATTAGACCATGAACATAACAAAAGTGTCTTGAACCTCTTAAATTTTGGTGTAAAATACCAAAAAGAAGAGGACACCCTTACAGTAGTCAAGGAAGAATTAAAAATAAATCACAAATGGAGACAACTTTCCTCATAGAAGCAAAGAGATTGAGAAAAATAATTGAACATAAAGATAGGTTGATCCGGGTTAAGGTAATCTATATTGACCATAAATATGGCATACTCAGCAAAAATCCAAGCTTAAAAGGGTCAAGAATATTTATCAATGAAGACCTCATTCCAGAGGACCTAACTGAATGAAGGAAGGAAATGCAAAAGGTGAAAGAAGCCACGAAGGAAGGGAAATGGACAATTATTTGAAATCGAAAGTCTATTATTAGATATAGAGACCAAAAATATAACGACAAATAGCAATTTGGTACACTCTGGATCATCTTTTGGAATTGTTGTGGTTTTACATGGAGTAAAGGTCCTATACTAAGTTGGATCTCGAGTCACATTGACATTGTTCTCTTGATTGAAACTTGGGAGCATGAAGAATGTAAGGTCCCTAGTATTGAAGGATTTTTTTTGTGTTCCACATGGAACAAGAAGTCCTCTCGTAGAGGGATTGGAGGCATATCATGTTACATAAAAATGAACATCTCTCCTCACATCCAACTTCATAAGAAATATCCTCTCAATTAGTACATATGGATGGAGATATATGATATTAACGCTAAGAAGATTTATATAGAAATATTCTATTTTGCACCTATTAATGCTACTTTTTATTCAAAAAACAATCTAGATAGAACTGTCCCTACAAAATCTTAGAGAAGGATATCTACAATATGAAAAATTAAGGTAGTATCCTCCTGTTAGGAGACTTTAATACTAGAATTGTAACCAATCAAGCTATTATTTTAAGTAATGACTCCAACCCTAATCCTCTTTAGCTAGATGAGGACCTTGTTTTAGCTAATAGTTACAAAAGAAACTCTGAATACCTGATCGATAATTTGTTTGGTACTAAATTAATCAAGCTCTGTAGTTCTCAAGATTTAATAATTTGCAATCGTCTAAATAAGTGGTCAAATTATAATAGGATGACTTATACCCATGGGCTCGATAGTAGTTTTGTTGACTATGTAATATCAAATATCCCCATATACAACCAAATAGTAAACTTTGATCTCTTATATGACCACGAACCTAACTCTGATCAGACCTATAACCCTAACTCTTAACTTTACCATTCACAAAAGCTCTGTTGAGGAGCATTCTGAAAACCAAAGGAACTTACTTTTTGATGAACAAAAAGATGATCTCTTCTTAAAATACTTAAGCAGTGTTTTAAAACTCATATCGTATTAGAACAATATTGAAGTTGACTATAAGAATTTTACAACTATATCTACTTCAATTAACTATTTCTCTATTGAGGTTATTCGTAAAAACAAAAGAAATACAACTAACCCTTGGCATGATAATGAATGTAAAGTTTTTAGAAAAGCCATTAGGGATGCGTCCAATGCATCTTTAAAATATGATAAAATAAATAGATACAAAACCTTTTTTAAATAGAAAAAAAAAATACTATATAAATAAAAAGCAAGAAAAACTTTTGCACATATTCAAGATAGATCCTAAGAAATTTTGGAGGCAAATTCTAACTTGTAAAAAAAGAATATAATAAGATTCCCTTGAAGGACTAGAATTTCTACCTTAAAAATAGGTATGAATCCCCTAATGTCATGGACAACATTCCAAACATCTCTACAAAGGATGAAGTGTTTTCTATAGAAGACATTAAGTTTGGGGTTAAGCAGCTCTCAAAAGGAAAGGCTAAGGACATTGAAGGTTACCGAGCTGAAATATTAAAAATTGGAGTACCTATCCTCGTCCCTCACATACATAAGCTCTTCAATTTAGCTATCCAACAAGGATTCCCAAAACCTTGGACTCAAATCCTCATTGTTCCTATTTTTAAAAGAAAGGATAAAAGAAATCCCTTTAATTATAGGACCATTATGATTAGCCCCATTTTAGCTAAGTTATACGAAAGTATTTTGGAAAAAAAGAATGGTACATGGCTAGAAATCCATGAAAAAAGAGCTAGAGGCCAGGCAAGGTTTAGATGCCATCATTCTATTATGGACCACCTTGTTACATTTAAGATCTTTGATAGGAGTGTCGTAATGATAAAATTGATCTCATTTGTTGTTTCATTGATTTTAGAAAATATTTTGACATTGTTCCCAAGACTAACCTCTGGAATAGGTTAGAAGAGCTTAAATTCCCTTTCGAATTAAGAGATGTTGGAGTAAGGATATATGAGAAATTTATTTCCAAGTTTAGGAGCACTGAGGGATGGTCGAAAGAAACTATCTGTAAAGAGGAATCAAGCAAGGTTCCCCCCTATCCCCTACCCTTTTCGACATCTATATTAATAAGTTAAAATATTGTTTTGAGGATGCAAGTTGTGTTGACCCGAACCTCGCGAGTATAGTCATCATCATCCTCCTTTATGTTGATGATATTGTTATTATGGCGAAGAGTCCCTATGACCTAGGTAAGCAACTAATAATCCTCAAGGAATTCTGCTCTAGCATGGGCATGAATATGAACACTAAAAAACAAAGCTTATGATCATTAAATCCAAAAGGATCACCTATAATACTTTTGTTTATGACAACAATATCTTGCCAGAGGAAGTGTCTTCATACAAATATCTTGGAATCGATATCCACCAAATATTTCACAAATTTTAAAAAAATCGATATACAGTGAAAAATTTAGAAAAAAATATATTCATAATCCTTAAACTATTCTCTTCAAAAGGGTATATTTAGATTTTAGTTTTAAGTAAAAATTAAGATAGATACAAGCTGTAGAAAAACATGTGTTTAAAATCTGCAACGTTTTCAGCTTGGTCAACTTCAAAAAAATTCTAGAAATTATAATATTCATCCGTTAGATTCAAAATTATAGTCATAATAAAATAGAGTCTTTGTAGATTGTTGCAGTATATTTCATTTCTTAAAAACATAAGTTTAATAATAGATACATTGTTGTAGAAAAACGTTACTCATTATCATTCCTTTCATATTTAAGGAACATACTTTTAAACAATTGTCAAATTGACATATCAAATCGTGATAAAAAAATTTGAAAAATAGTCATTGGAAAGCTAACAAAATTATTCACAAGTTTTGTTTTTACTATAAAGTGAAATTTTAAATAAAAAAAATACTTTTGTATGCCGGAAGTTGAAGAACTTGTGAAAATACAGTTTTTTTTCTCATAAAACAAGCAAAAGTGTAACCCATCTTCATGATTTTACCCTGTAGAAAGAAGAACAGATCCAAAATATTTGTATAACTTATAATCTCAAAATTAAGCGCAATACACCCTATCCTATCCTCCTAATAGAAGAAAGCATTTACCCCATTGAGAGCATTGCTATGATTAGATACCTAACGCACAAGAACAAGATAAACAACATGGATGACAAGAGGCTCCAAATTGCTTCAAAATCTAGCCAAAACCACCAGCGGCTCAAGCGGGGATGACATAAAGATGCCAAATCTTGGCTAAATCATTGGGGAATACACGAAGAAGCCATCATGTAGAATATCGATAATATTACAAATAGTATCACTTCTAAATTTAAGGAGAATATGTGGTGTGATAAAGAATTAGTGGATAAGAGGAAATTAAGGTACTACAAGGAGTGGTCAACCCTAATTTAGAAGATCAAAATTACCTCTCGATTTTGAGAAGTGCAAAGAAGAAAATCAACATTGCTAAAATAAGAACAAACTCTCACAAGCTACATAGTGAAATTGGGCATTGGACAACTCCCAAAACATGGTGGGATGAAAGAATTTGTCATCATTGTGACACTAAGCAGGTAGAAGATGAAAAACACTTCCTCTTAGATTGTCGTGCATATACCCATATTAGATCCCAATTTAAAAATATTTGTCACAATACAACCTTCTTAACCTCCTAAGTCATAAAAAATATGGTGGTCTTGTAATGATTCTCTCGATGTTTTTTTAGCATAGAAATACAATTTTAAAGAAATCGAAGCAATCTCTTACCTTCATAAGATTCGATAGACCACTTAATCTCAGTAGATATTAATCATCATCATCATCATAAAAATACATAATAATTATAAAACTTTATAATAAAATCAAATAACATAATCCATTATATATATATATATATATATAATCTTACATGCTATCTTATTATAATAACATATCTATTTTGAAATTTAATTTCACATTAATACTCTAGTTTTTAAATAAATATAAATAAATAAATAAAATTATTACTTATTTATTTAATTTCCTTCTATAAAATTTATTACCTATTTATTTAATTCACTCTTCAACATTAAATCTTCTATATAATCTTACATGCTATCTTATTATAATAAGACATATATTTTGAAATTTAATTTCACAATAATATTCTATTTTTTAAACAAATATAAATAAAAATAAAATTTATTACTTATTTATTTAATTTCGTTCTATAAAATTTATTACTTATTTATTTAATTTATTACCTATTTATTTAATTCACTCTTCATTAGTGTTAATTAATGAAGCATCTTTTTATTTTGAGAAATTTAATTTTTTAAATAAAACATAAATAGAAAATGACATAATGTAATTAATGAAAAACTAATTAAAATTTATGTTTTTTTTTTTGTTTGTTAGTTTGTCCATGACATGTGGAACTAACCTGTGGCTAAAAAACCACTACTCAGAAGTATCTAAGTCGTCAAAATCACCCGAGTATCGCACCTGGCTTGAGCCACACTAACCCTTAACATGGCTGGATTTTTTGTCTCCACAAGTTTCGAACCAATGACTTTAACGTCACAAAACACCTTAACAACACACTCCATCACCGACTATCCTACAACTCAAAGACAATTGAAATCCATATTATTGAACTTGTTATTTCTTTAATTATTTAAAAAAAAAAAGAAATGAATTAATTAAATCTAACTTAAGTGTGTGGTATGATGAATTATCATATTCCCCATCCAAATTGTATTAAAAATGCATCTACCAAAATTATTCTTTAAATTTGTCCCACTAAATGTTTTCAAGAAAATCTTTTCTAAAATTTTACCTTTTTACCTTTTTAATGAAATAGATACCTCTAATGGATGGATCTCTAAATATATTGGAGATGGTGTCTCTACCAATTATCAATTTTCAAAGTTGATTATTAGCAAAGGCATTCTCCTTTGAAAATTAAATATATTGATTGTATTAACGAATTGACTGAATTATATAATTATATGTTGAAAAACATTTAGAGAGATTTAATGTCACAAATCGAATCATATAGACAAAGAAATAAATATAATGTGTGTGTATATATTGTCATAATTATATGTTGAAAATAATTTATAGAGATTTAGTGTCACAAATCAAATCATATAGACGTAGAAATAAATATTATGTCAATTTGAATTATATATATGAAAAGAAAAATGTTAACTGTTAATCTTTACTAGTGGGAAAAAATGACCATTTCACATTTAAAGTTACAACCAACATTTATGTGTCAAAATGGAATAATCCCTTAATATTATTATTTAGTTGATTTTTCAACCAAACTATCCACTAGTTTGTGGTATATGAAGTGCCCAATTTACTTATGGATGACATTTTGTGAAACCTATTAACTTTCCCATTTGAATTATCTATAGTTTTTTATTTTATTTTTTTAAGCTATTCATACTAAATTGTATTATTTTAAAAGGAAATTGTACAATGTTTTTGTTGTTGTTCTGATATTTAGGAAGCCAGACTAATGACAAAAAAGAATTTTGCTTAATCTAATTGTCTTGAAAGTCTAGTGTAACTTGAAATTACAGACCATAAAGTACCAAAAACTAGGACTGACAGAGAAGAGACTAATAATAACCTGCCTAACACACTGATTGCTAGGAGGAGGTGGGGCTACAACTCCCAAACCTCCAAGACTAGAAAACAAAAATACTAACATAAATATCATGAGTAAATTTAAACCAAGGGAGGATGGTCATCTGCAACATGAACTTGGGGGTGAGGGTAGTCTAGCTTGGAGAAGTCCAGACCAACAATCTTCTCAACAAGCAGGTTGAGCTTGTAGTCTACAAGCTTGATTTGGAGTTGCATATCATCTAGCTGAAGAAGAATTTCCTGATGGGACTCACGCCTTTCCACCAACACCTTACCCATAAGCATTTGCATATGCCAATAGAGGTCAACCATTCCCTGGCCCACGAGGAGCCTGGTTCATGAATCTAGGGGCAGGTATTCTTGGTTACTTCTTCATATGATATGAAGCACCAAAGGACCTTCATATCATCTTCTGCAAGATCGATCTCAGCCTAGATTTTTGGAGGAGTATGTACCTGATAGTCGACAACTGAGCCTTTTTCTTTCGAGTGAACCTTGAAGACCGTCACCCTACGACGAACACCCCACGAGAGGCTATGAGATCCACTGTGAACCATGAGGATGGTTAGGAAAGGAGAGATGGAGAGGTGGGGATGGTAAGGAGAAGCGATGGGGTCCAAGAAAGACAAAAGCAAAGCATGTCATAGGGAACTAAGAGTAGGCAGAGCAAGGATCTAGAGTTTCGACTAGGGAGGGGGTTGATATAACCCAGAGGAACGCACAAAGTTAGGACACACCTGGAAAGTTCCCATGAACTAGTCGTAAGTTTTTGTAACCAATATTGAATTCAACCATATCCCAAAAAACCAGGGGAGGACGTGAAGTGGGACCAACATATGGATGAAGGACGCCACCGATCAAGAGACTGTGAGGTTATGAGTAGACATGAGATAATATAACGAGGGAGGGTGTCAATTGTTTAGTGGAAAAGCACGGGGAAAACAAGTGGGCACTTTCCTTGGAGAGTGGTTCCCCTGTTTAATCCCAACCCTAACACCTAGTCTTGGGAATATATAATACAAAAAAGTTCAAATAAAAAAAAATAGAAATAAAATCATTCCTCAAATCAATTGTCACCCTTCATTATATATTTATATTTTCAATCTACCATGTTATATGGTATAAATAGAATGGAGTTAAAAAAGTAGATAATTTTGTACATAAAGAATGGAGTTTAAAAAGGGTAGATAATTTTGTACTGATAATGCATGACAAATGCATGACAATTGCAACAAAGAAAAAAAATTGAGTCAAAATTAAGGTCACTCCAAAAGATGGAGTTCAAAATTGGGTAAATAATTTTGTACTATTGTATATATGTCATTATGGAATCAACAACACTTCATCRCAATTTTGAAAAAAAACTTTAATCAAATCAAATTTAGGATTTTCTTTTATTTATGATAGTGTAAGAAGATCATACTTAAGCTTATTATGTCAGTGCCTCTTTTATCATTATAATTTTAGTTTAGATTTTTATTGTTAATAGTGATTGTAATAGGTAGATGAGGTTTAGGGGAGGTAGGTGAAGGAAGTTGGGTAGGGGGTTTAGTTTATGATTTGGATGGACACATAGTCTTAGAGTTTGCATAAAGGTTAGGAATAGCTATTAACAACAAAGTGAAATTATTTATTGTCTTATAAAGACTCATCAAGCTAAAAAAAAGGTGATTTAAAGAGAGAGCGATCGAAGATTCAATGGTGATCACATGTGTCCTTCAATTTAGAAAGGCTCTAGAAAATGTAAAACTTGACATAATCATCCAAAGTGCCATTTTTATGGGGCTTGATCTTGAATATGTATCCTTCTTCCAAGTTATGAGAGGATTCAATATCAAAGTTGATATAAACACCAATCGTGGAGTCAAAATGGGGAAGACACTCTTTGCTTAAAGGAGAGAGGTGGGGGGGGGGGAGAAATCACATCCACGTGCCTCACTCCTCATGAAGTTACATGATCTAAGCATGAGAGATCCATCCTAACACATCCATCATGTCATGAAGGTGACATAGAAAAGTAGAATTACCCAATCTCATATATCCCCATTGCATTTGCTTGTACCTTCATCCCTTGTGTTGAAGAATGATATATCAGTGATCATGGCTTCTAGGTGTAGGATTATCTGGATTGTGTAAGAATTATGGTGCATCAAGTACCCAACATTAAAGGAAACCTTAGTGAAAGGGATAATAACATAAGGGGTCAACCTAGATGTCACCAATTACATTTATCCTTGGCAGAACATTTGGCTACACAAATTTTGGGGGCTAACCAATCCCTACATTGAAGGCTAAGAAGTGCTATGGAACACCATCACTACTACAACCAATGTTTTGTACTTTGTGAAATTAAAGGGTTAAGGCGGCGTCTCCACTAGTGTGAGAAATATGTGGCAAAGACACAAGGGAAAGTGGCATACCCTACAATCTAGTGTATGAGATGGAAAGACTAGTTTAAGGAAAAGAACTTAGAGAAAAACAAGGCAATGGGCAATTTCATCTTGGAAACTGGAAGCCAACTACTTTGTGTACGTGACTAGGAGTTAGAGTGGACTATATGCTTCCATGACTATCCTCGGAAGAAGACAATCGCAAATGTCCTTTGCTACTAGCTTGATTATAAAATCTGGTTGAGCAGATAGAGGCCCATAAAAACCTCCTCTAATGACCCAAGTCCAACCTTCCTTGTCTCTAGACTTTGGTGATAACTCCTCTTATTATGCCTAAGAAGCTCTGTTAGAAAGCTTTGTGTCACTACCCTTGGACTCACTTGGCATTGCAATGGAATTGAGAACTATGATGTTGAGCATATCAACATAACTACCACTATTAAGTCTGGCCTTAAGATCGTTGACATTATAAACTTGGAAGACCACATGGATTTGGTTTCTAAGCACTTAATGTTTTTTTTTTTTTTTTGGTTTATAATGATTTTTTTGTTTTTGTTTTTTTAATATATTTTGTTAGATAATATTGCTACTAAGACAATTTCTTAAGTAATATACCTACAAAATATTAAGTATAACGAATTGCACAAAACCTCACAATTTTTTTGGGAAATTCTATACCTATCCATGGATTTTAGGATATAGATATCCAAAAACTTATTTGTTGTATGTCAATGATGTACGGTCTCGCCACATCGTGTTTAACATAAAATCTTACTCGTTATTATGAAAAAGAACATAAAGTGAAATTTTTTTTTTAGAATTTTTTTTTTTAAATCTTACTCGTTATTATGAAAAAGAATAAGTTAATGGGGTTTACTAGGGGCAAAAAAAGGTTGAATGCTCTTTGAGTTCTTTAGATATATTGTATCGAAGGCCAACGTAAAAGTATAATGGGTATATACATCATATTCATAATTTTTTTAATTGTATAACATTTTTTTATCATTCATTTATTTCATTCATTTTGAAGTTTTAAATGATTATTTAAAATATTTATTTTAATTCTATAACAAATGTCTATCATGAAATTCATTTTGAAGTTTTAAATAATTATATAAAATATTTTTTTGAAAAAATAATATTTTATCTAAACATTTTTTTTTTTGAAAAAATAAGATTTTATCTAAAATAATTTTTTTGAAAAAATATGATTTTATCTAAAAATATTTTTATTTATTTATTTATTATAAAAATCAAATTACTTAGAAAATCCATTTATCACAAATTATTTATTTTTATTTATTTTTAATATTTTTATTATCATTAATTTAAAATAAATAAATTTTATTATGATTATTTTTTAAAATTAATTAATTTTTATAATAATTAATTAAAAAATCCAATTTAAAATTAAGTTAGAAATTACAAAAATTTTAAATTGAATAACTGATAGAAATTTAAGATTCAAGGAATGAAACTCTAGTTAAAAGCTAGCTCATATTTTTTATTACACTAGTGTATATTTTTTATTACAGCTTGTGTAGGTCTAATGGTTAAGAACATGTGTTTCCTCTTAAGAGATCATAGATTCAAATCTAGAAGGGGGTAAGGTATGTATACCTTCAAATCACTGGACATTATTATTATTAATCAATAAATGATTTTTTAAATTAATTTTAACTTATAATTTACTTAAAATTTATTATTTATTTTAAATATTATTAAAAATAATTCATTTGGAGCCAAAGCTATATTTGATTTAATGGCTAGGAGGTGATTATCTCATCAAATATTTAATGACTACGGCTAAACAATTCAATAGTTTTTTATATTATGATGAATTACATATAAACAACATGCATTTTTTTTACTAGAGTAATGAATGGTGTATATGCTAGAATATATATTGTTGGATATATTCTACCAAGCCTTTATTATCATTAAGTACAATTTCAGTGAGCAAATTATGCACCATGCAATAAGCCAATTATTAATAGTGTACTATCTTATATCAATTGGATACCGCATTATTCACCATCCAATAGACATGATATAAAAGACATACTATCAATGATTGGCTTATTGCATAGTGCTTGTGCTACTCTCTCGTGACTTGTCAACGTCATTCAACACTATTATTTGAAACTATCTTCAGAACATTTTGAGAAAATGCCAACCTTCACAACTCACTAAGTCATTGTTCAATAAGCAGTAAGTAGGCTAAAATAAAGGGGGTAAGCTAAACCTTTTACTTTTTGACATTTTTCAAGGGATATTTTTCAGTGATATTTATCTGACAAATGATTATTGAATCTACATATATAAATAGTTATTTCTGTTTAACTTAAGTGGTCCAAAAGTTTTTCAAAAATACAATTTAAATAACAAAAAAATTATGATTCGTACAAATTTAAGTAACCAAATTTAAACCCAAAATACAAAACATAAAACAAATAAAACAACAGTCGTAAAAAAGATAATATCCGTCATGTATCAATTGCTTACCCTACCGTCGCCCTTTGCGTCGGAGACAATTACTGAGCCGCTATGATTTTTTTTATTTAGTGAACTCTTAATTCATGACCTCTCAACAAATCATGCCCCAAATTGCCTTAAGGGGACGGTTAAGATTGATTTTGACAGAGTTCGGTGAATCGTGGTTGAATCGGCAATACTTTGGCTGGTAAACAGCTTTGGTTGTTTCAACAACTCTTTTTTATTCCACATAAGGGGCATTTGATATATATTAAGTTACGCATTATTTATTATTATTATTATTTATTTTTAATATTTTAATTAGATGGGGCAGGATGTTACAAAAAATTTACAATTATAATTTCAATTTTATTTTAAAAGAGATTATATAATATTCATAAAAATAATATATAAAATTTATATTTATAATTATAATATAAAAACTATAGAAATTAAATAAGTTTTTTTTTTTTTTTTTAGTATTTATATTAATAAGTAGAGGTATTTTTGGAAGATGTTAGTGTATTGGTATCGGAATAATCATTATGTTTGAATAGTCATCATTTTTTAAAGGAAAATTGAGTAAATGGAGAAACATTTTATAATTTATAATCTAAAATTTAAAAGTAATATGTTTTATCTTATCCTTCTCATAGAAGATAGTATTTCTCACGGGGGCTTCACCTTTTGACCAATATCTTATCACATTCATTTATAAATGAGATTTTAAAATTGTGAAAAATAGAGTTAATACATTGTAGGTATTGGGGTTAAAAAAAGAGGTATCTCCTAAAAAAACACAAGGGATATCTAATAAAAATAGAGTTTTTTAATTAACAAGATGTATTGGAAGGGGAAGTTTAACAAAAAAAATTTGAGAGGTATTTATCATTTTCTAGTATTATTTAATATTTCATAAATACATTGATAATATGAGCATAACTAAGCACTTGATAAACAATAATTAACACCAAAAACAAAAGACTTCTTAAAATTACAAAAATATTATATTGAATTCATTGAATTTAATTTAGAACATTAAAAATTTTATTTTTGTTTTAGTTAATTTAAAAAAGAAAATCAAAATAACAAAGTCTCACTAACTTCCTAATAAAAAAGACAATTTCAAAATAATAAATTTGGATACCAAAATATTTATAGTTATACTAGCTTTCATAAACTTCAACTCATTAAAAAAAAATTAAAATTATATAGATTAGGAAAACAAATTTCAAAATATAAAAATAAAATTTTAAAATAAATCTATGTTGCAAGAGTTTCTCAAACTTGAAAAAATTAGGAAAGTAGATATAAATGTCCGCAACAAGTAAAAGTTTCCCTCAAATTTACAAGAAAGATGAATTTAGGAGTCACAATAATATATTGAAAATGACAGAAACTGTTTCTGTGCAACTGTGCAACTATGAAGTAAACCAATTAATCTCTTATATTTTTTTAACTTTTAATTTTTTAAAAATTGGTAAAAAAGGAGTATCATTTTCCATGGTAATTATTATCATAATCACTATTTAAAAAGTTAAAAACTCAACAAAACATATTTGAATTTGATGAATAATATACTTATTTTGATGTAATAATATCCAACAGTGTACATCGACAACTATATTATTGGCCACATAAAAGTGCCGAGTGGACAGGTCCAGGCAGGTTCTCACGGCTTTCGGAAGATCCGTCGGCCGTGGAGAAGTCGCTGACGTGTTATAGCGGCACATATGATTCCTTAGAATAAGAGGAAGATTACAACTGTAGACAGCCCATTGCTAGCCCGAATGAGTTTGGACTTCTCGTTACTGTGGGTGCCTGATGTGTGACAGGGTTTAGCCCAACGTCCATAGCCTTTCACACACGGCATCCCTCTGGCGCCGAGCCTGGAGAACTTTCCAATCCTTTTTTATTTATTAGGTCCACGCCTCCTCGGCTGTCAAAATGGAAAAGGTCCCCCCGTCTCTCTGACTTCGGATTGCTTTCTAAAACCTAGTACCAGTCAGGCAGCCTGCTACAATAAATTCTTGCAAAATCCCGTCCGATTAGCCAGTAAGAAACAAGGCAAGACCTGCATTAATAAGCTTTTGCAAACATAGTTATCGATGGCGAAGCACAGCAAAATGTCTTTGATATCGATTCCCGCAGAAACTCTAAGCTCCATGAACGGGCATCTCATGCGGCCCCAGAAAGGCGTCAGACAAGCACACCCTCGCGCACTTCGCAACTCGAGTTTCTGGCTGATCGCTCTCATGGCGTTCTGTGCTTGCGTTACGATACTTCAACTCGCTGCTCATTGGCAACACGGCGCCACCTTCCTGGATTCTCCTTGCAGTTTACCAGACCACGCCGACCACGATATTGCCCAGTCCACTTCGAGGGTTCTACTTGCAGAAACGGCGCCATCTCTGCTACCTTCGCATGATTTATCGCCGAATATAACAGAAGACGAGAAGCGTTTCTGGGCTCAGCCGGATAATTTGGGGTACAAGCCGTGTGTTGAGTTCAGTATGGAGTATAGGCAGGCGTCGCCGGGCATCTTGAAGGGGAGGCGCAGGTATTTGGTGGTGGTCGTCTCGGGTGGCCTCAATCAGCAGCGCAATCAGATTGTTGATGCGGTTGTCATTGCCAGAATTCTGGAGGCGGCTCTGGTTATTCCCGTTCTGCAAGTCAATGTAATTTGGGAGGACGATAGGTAATTCATTAATCCCGATTCTGCATAAACATAATCCATGACATCCCGTCGCGTTCATTTAGGCGTGTTATTCTAAATTCGATTGGACTGTTTTTATGCAGTGAATTCTCGGATATCTTCGACGTCAAGCATTTCAAGAAAACTCTCAAAGACGACGTCAGAATCGTTTCTTCGCTGCCGTCCACTCATTTGATGTCGCGGCCCCTGGAGGAGAAGACAACTCCTCTCAACGTTAGCCCCCGCTGGATTCGATCTCGCTACCTCAGGCGGGTGAGTGCGTAATTTATTCAAATCCTCCTTCGTTTAGAATTTCCTAATTTAAATTGAAAACTGACCGTAATCTATCCATGACAGCTGAACAAAGAAGGAGTTCTGCTTCTTCGAGGATTGGATTCGAGACTTTCCAAAGATCTTCCTTCCGATCTTCAAAAGCTCCGTTGCAAGGTTAATTTTGCTGCTAATTGCCCTGGTTTTTTGCAATCTGCAGGTGAAGATGACAGACGGTCTTTTAATACTCTATCTTATGTTTGTGTTCCAGGTCGCCTTCGAAGCCATAAGATTTTCAGCACCAATTCAAGCACTGGGGAACAAGCTGGCGAAAAGAATGTGGAAAGAGGGTCCTTACATAGCTCTCCATTTACGGCTGGAGAAAGATGTGTGGGTTAGAACCGGATGCCTTCCTGGCTCGGGTTCAGAGTACGACCAAATCATCCAACAGGAGAGGAGAAGCCATCCAGCTCTTCTCACATCGCGATCCAACATGACTTACACAGAGCGCAAGCTCGCTGGCCTTTGTCCTCTTAACGCCATGGAAGTCGCAAGGTTATTTTCTTCTGTTCTTCACTAATTTTAAGCATGATATTCCTCAAAAT